>DWQK01000045.1:0-32162 GCA_018231225.1 Noctuana stator
ACGGTTTAGCTAAACTGGTATTCTGGGAAAGAAAAGAAACTCCATTTTTGCGCTTCTGTCTGACAATCCTTTGAATCCTGTGTTGTTTTTGTATTGTCGTTATTTTAATTGTAAAAGTGAGTAGCAAATAGTGCAGTTATCAGACTAAAGTTGTAAATATAATAATTATTTTTACGCTGATCTCCAAACTACTTTGGTACTTTAATAAATTTAAGATGCCTGTGGAAGCTCAGACTACATTAAAATTCACGCGTCTCACTGAAAATGCCTTCCCTCCAGTTAAGGGCTCCGAAAAAGCAGCCGGTTTCGATCTAAAAAGGTACGTACTACATTAAAATAAAAAATCGATTTGGTTTTACTATTGGATACAGGTAGGTTATTTCTAGAAATATTCTAGGAAATATTGAACAGGTGTATTACCTACCTATGTGGAATATTTTTTCGGAGATGTTATTGTTGCTCTCAGTTTATGCAAATCAGGTTTCTAAGAAAGTTTTGCCCTAAAAGACACCAAACATTTAAAGAACATCTGAATAGTGTTTTATGTGAAGCTTTATAAATTTCTATGTAATAAAAATGTTACATATTTTAAATTAATCAATAAATTATCAGATATCTGGCAAAACAGTCATTTATATATTTTACTTCTTATAGACATTAGGATAACAGGTTCTGTCTAAGATAAATACTCAGGAACCAGATTCTTTGTTTATTTCACATAAATATCATTGCTCTGTTTTATTGTAACCTGTGGCCCAAATTTTGTTGGTTTAATTTGTTATAGTCAAACATAATAAATTATATTGGCAATTTCTTACATTCTCTTGGTATGGCTACTTGGCTACCTTCACTTTTATCATTCATTGATTATTATTTACTGCCCTGATGGACTGGCAGAGGATGCTTCAAGCATTTCAGTGGTTAGTGATTCTCATTTAAGTGACAATGTGGCTTTTTGAGAATAAATTCATTAAACCTACATGCAAATAATTTGAGTGTATACAATTTAAAAAAAAATTATGTGGCATTAACTGCTTCACTAAGAAAACTACTGATTTTATTACAGCGCTTATGATTATGTGGTACCAGCTAGAGGTAAAGAATTAGTGAAAACAGACTTGCAAATTGAATTACCTAGTGGGTGCTATGGAAGAGTGGCACCTCGGTCTGGTTTGGCAGTTAAAAACTTTATTGATGTAGGAGGTAATCATTTTGTGACTATTACTAGACAATTATGAAATTTTCATGTATTTACTTTAAGTAACTATGTATTATGTTTTAAGAAAAAACCATAAAAGTTAATTATTGCATGCATAATTGTATTCATGCAAGAAATTTGTACCTATGTAAATTTTAAAAACCTTATTATTTTATATTAATACTCGTAGTTGCAGTCGAATATGGAAAATGACCATTTATTAACTCACTAGCTTATTCCTGTGACTTCATTCGCATGGACCTTAGAATCAAACTCAGACTAGATAGACTTCAGTTTCTAAAAATAAAAAATATAGATGAAGAAACTTCCATATAAACTTTTATTCCCTATTTCACTCCTTTGGGGGTTGAATTTGTAAAAATACTTTCTTAGTGCTCAATCATGTACTAAGTTTTAAGTTTCTAGGTAGGTACAGTAGTTTCGGCTGTGTGTTTATATCTTTAGTCAGTGAGTCAGTTTGCCTTTTATATATTATATAGATTGCAATTAAATTTTTTCAGCTGGTGTAATAGATGAAGACTACCGTGGGAATGTTGGGGTTGTGCTATTTAATCACTCAGATCAAGAGTTTCCAGTAAAAAAAGGTGATAGAATTGCTCAACTGATATGTGAGAAAATATACTATCCAAATTTATTAGAAGTTTCAAATTTGTCTGAAACTAAAAGGGCCGATGGAGGTTTTGGATCTACTGGATCTCAATAAGACACCTTGTTAATTATAAAGACTAATTACGAAAATATATTTCATAAAAACATACATAAAATTTGTACTTATTTACTAATTCTAATTAATATCATTACCTTCAAAGTTGTCTAAGACACTTTGAAAATGAGTTTTTTCCAAAGGTGTTATAACTGTATTGTTTAATTGTGTTTTCTTCATAAATGGCTTCAAGAAATTCTTTAACTTGTTGTCATTGTTTACGCCAAAGTCTGTTTCAGCTTTTTCTACTTTTCTTTCAAGGATATCAACATTACTTTGCAATATTAGCACAACTTCGTTTAAAGTTGCGATTTTTTTGGACAGTATATTGATTTCAACTTTAAATTTACATATATCGTCTGACACGGATGAATGACAATTATTGTTCTTCAATTTTATCATTTTGACCACACTGGTCAGTTCTTCGAGGCGAGTGATCATGTTATCTATGACATCTTGAACAGTTTGAAATCCACTCACTAGGTCTAACTTAAAATATGCTGCATAATCTTGAACTGTATCTTCCAACATTTTCATACAGAATCAAACGCCGAAATCTGGATACAAATATTCCAAAGTGCCCACAATCTTATCTATGGCATCAGTTACTAGTTTAGCTAACTCTGCAATGGAATAGTTGTAACGTTGTAGGATTCTAACAAACAAATCCATTATAATTATGGTACACACAAAACTTCAGCTTGACTTGAAAACTCATAGCGAATAAAATAATTGAGTCTAGGCTTACTTTGGCCTTCACCGTATAATACCTATTTCGAAACTTGTTTCCTTTCCACTCTTGGAATGGAACATACCATACATACACTACGTAATCTACGTACCTACTTGTTTTGCAAGAACAAGTGACCAATGACAACGACATCAAACATTCGTAAACAAGCAACTGTATGTATTCGTTACTGAGTAAAGGGTTCTTCGTATAGTATCGAGTAACAATAATGAAACGTTACTCATAAATGCATTTCGTTACTTATCGTTATATCGTTTACTGGTTTGTTGTTGAAATTGTTAATATTGGAATAAGAATCTTTATTTTACGTTGTAAGGTAGTAAAAGTAACGGTACGATAATAACGAGTACTAATTGTCATAGTACCAAATACGGGCGTCCTTTTTTTCGTTATTGTACAACTCTAGCAACAACACTATTAAGCCAATTTACACTACCTCAGAGTATAACCTCTACTCTACCTAACCTACGTATGGCATTAGGATTTGAGTGAGACGTCACGTCAACACTGCTGACGTGACATCATTGACAAACTGACAGTGTTGCCAGATAAATTCGAATCCCGGTCCAACGTAGACAGAGAATGTGGAAATAGACCGCACATAAACGTAACGTACACAACACATCTGAGATGCAACAGTTTGACTTCGAGTATTTACAAAGGCTTTTACAGCCTTTTATACTGAAATTCACCATAACTACAACTGAAATATAGTTAATAATTTTAATCTCTGTCTACAGACCAAACACAATATACCACACACTAACAGTCTTTACATTACAAAATTATTGTCTACGTTTTTTAAATAATCTGCTGTAACTCTATGTAGTCTGTGGCTATAACAGTAGTCAGTAACGACAAATGTCATAGTTTATTTTTTTACATTAATAATTATTCATAATCTGTCAGTGTTGAGTGTTCTCCTCTGACTTCTCTGTTCTGTTCTGTCTCTTTTAGAAATATGAAGCTGGCGAGAATCTAAGTATTTTATATGACCGGAACATTTAAAGTTAATTTGTAAAGTTACAAAAGATTGGAAAATGTTACCTTCGACTGGGTATTTTAAGGGAATTAATTGTCCCTTTTATGACAGCGGTTTCTGTGAACGACCTTATTGTCATTTCCGTCACGTTAAAAAAGATTCTCAAACTCTTAACAATGATGAAATGGACAATGGTTCGATTTTACAAAAACTGGTTTCGGCAGCTGTGCAAAAAGTTCTTCGACAGACAGAAGCTGGAGTTCCATCATCTAAGCAGACGACTGAAGGTTCTGAAGCCCCTAAAAAATCAAATAATGTACAAACATTCTTGCCCAAACCCACATACAATCCAACTCCTATAGCAGAATTGAACAAATTAAATAATAACACAGATGTGGAAAGCGATGAGAGTAAGGAGCTAAAAAGGAAACATATACCAGTGCCCTATACTCCAAGAAAACCTGCAAGTATTCCTGTAAAAAGACCTGTAGATGGTAATGACCTTTTTACTTATATACCACCAGCGCAGTATACTCCTGGTTCTAGTGATAATATAGAACCTGAATTATACACACCCAAAGGTTTAATTGAAACAGGAGAAAAGTATTTACCAGGTACAGAAGTAGAGTTACAAAAATATACTCCAGATGATACACAGACATCTAAGAAGATAAACTATGTTCCATCAGACAAAACTGCAAATAAGAAGAAAATTTTGGAATACAAACCCACTAAAGTAGTAAAAACAATGACTCCATCTGTCACTTACAAACCCACACCACGCTCTTTAGCTCCATGTTTTTCAAGTGATGAAGATGAACCAAATATAAAAAAAGTTAAGTTGTGTAATGATTTAAATGGTTTGGATGACTTAGGGGCTGAATTTGATATTTTAGATCAAATATTGGATGAAGAAAAATCTGAGGAACAGAATAAGACTGATTGTAAAGACGAGATAGTGAATAAAAAAGCTAGTAACAGTAGTGTTGATAAAATATCTGCTAAGGCTGATTCAAAAAAGGATAACATTAAAAAGCCACATGATAAAGAGAAATCCATCAAGAGATGCTCGGATAAAAAGCAGGACAAAAAACAAGATGGCAACAAGGATAGTAAATCCAGGAATTCAGATAAAAAATCCAGTCACAAAAGTTCGCATAGAGATAAAAATTACAAACATAAAGATAGGCAGAAAGATAAAGATAAGGATAAGGAAAAATCTAAATCTGAAAAGAAATCTTCCAATAATTCAGAGAGGGAAACAAAGCATTCAAAAAGTTCTTCAAAACATTCAAAAGATTCTAAAAGGAGCAGTGACAGCAGTCATAAATCACGTGAGAGTAAAGACAAAAAAGAAAACAAACACAAAAGGAGAAAAGAATCATCAATAAATGTCTTATCTGATAATGATGATAATCATGATGCTGATAAATTTGATGTAGGTGAAGACACTTATTTATCATCAGAGTGTGATGAAGAAGCTATTGCTTTAGAATGTAAAAGAATATTTGAAGAGTATGTCCCTGATGATAAACCAATATGTGAGGAAAAAGAAGAATATAAACCAGACAAACCTGATGAAACTGATGAATATATTCCAGGCAAAAAGAGGATTTCTAGAACATGTGATAAAAATATTAAAGTATTACCAAAACCCCAAGCAAAACCAGATTATAAAGCAAATGCAGCTCAAGCTATGGCCAATAGATTAGTAAAAGTAAGAGAATATCATGCTACAAAAAATTCTATAATCTCTCCAAAAATGGTTGAAAATAGTAGTGTGAAATTTAATGTGGCAAAACCTCTACTCAGTTCTCCAGCAAGTGGTGGTCCAAAAATACGAATAGCTCATGTGGCTTATGCTTCAACCATGATGAATGCAAAGAATAGGATTTCTGCAAGTTTTAACAATCATCCACCTCCTGAACCATCAACCAGCACCACAATAGTACAAACAATTAAAAAAGGGACTAACCGTGTTGCTCACATGCCAAATGAAAAATTTATAGATAGGCCTGGTGTACTTGAACCACTTGCATCAAAAATTCCAGCAAACATTAGGTCAACATATTTAAATATGATGATAGACCACTGCCTCAAAATATACCTTGCAGCTGAAGATGCCTATGCCAGAGCTCAACATGAAGAGCTAACAACTAGTAAAAAATGTTCTACTATACCGATATACAAAAACTCTGCTGTTCTTGCAATTAGTAGACTCAAGAAAGAATTATTGGAATGCAATGGTGTTAAAAAATTTGGATATGAAGGCAATACTGTCCAAAACGTTTCTCAAACTGTTGCAGGAAAAACAGGTACCACAGGCTCATGGAGTATAGAAAGCAAGAATAGGAACACTGTGGATTCTAAACAACTCTGTGGACCTAAGTTATACAAGAGTATAAGTAAATGGATTCTCACTGAAGAACAATTACAAGAGAATGGTTTCCCGAGACCTCATACTAGTGGTGAAAAGGGCAGAGCTATCATCTATAAAGAGAACAAACAAACACCACCAAAAGGTTTATTTAGAACTTGTTGTAGATGTAAAAATGATTACAGTATAGATAAGAAAGGATTTCCACTGGTTAAAGAAGAGTGTATATATCATCCTAATAATAAGTATAGGATACGTGGTGAAGTACGCTATCAATGTTGTAGTCAAGATGGCTCATCTGATGGTTGCTGCATTGCACCATGTCATGTTTATGAATATGTAGACTATGAGAATTTAAAAGGCTATGTAAAAACACTTCCTCCAGAAAGTGATCTAGATGATTATGGAGTTTATTCTTTGGATTGTGAAATGTGTTACACAACTCAAGGGTTAGATTTGACAAGAATTACTGTCATCAACTCCTCATGTAAAGTGGTTTATGAAACACTTGTCAGACCTTTACATCCAATCATTGATTATAATACGAGATACTCAGGAATTACAGAGGACCAAATGTTGCTAGTGAAAACTACCTTATTGGAAGTACAAGCTACATTACTCACAATGTTTAATAGTAAAACAATATTAATTGGTCATAGTTTAGAGTCTGATTTCAAAGCTCTTAAATTAATCCATGATACAATAATAGATACAAGTGTGTTGTTTCCACATAAAATGGGTCCTCCTTACAAAAGAGCATTGAGAAACTTATCTTCGGAGTACTTAAAAAAAATAATACAGAATTCTGTAGATGGCCATGACAGTGCTGAAGATGCTACTGTTTGCATGGAACTTGTCCTGTTTAAGTTAAAGGAAGATTTGAAAACAAGGTGATCAATTACAATAACTTATTCTGCTACAGTGTATTCACTTGTGAGAGGATTCATATGAAGCACTGTAGCTAATGGTAATATCATTCATAGATACTGTATTATTAGATAGAACCTATTTGTTTACGTTTGAACTGTCTCTGATCCACATGGATTTTACGTTATACTTATTTATTTGAATAAATTAGTTGATATGATTCTATAATGTAAGGAATAAACAAGATAATTTTATAAAATTATTTTTATACTTATGTTTTATTATTTCATAGCTTCTAATTAACTATTCATATGTAAAGCAGGTTTAAATTTGAAATGAAAAAGGGGTAACTACTTATTGTAAATAATATTGATTAAAACACATGTATGAAACTGAAAATAACATTTTACTAAAAAATATTACATACCTACACAAATATTCTTGACACTGAACCCATAAGTAATAAAAGAAAAGAAAAAAAAATTTTGAGAAATAAACCAACTGAGATTTCAATTGATTATTATTATTATATATTATATTGTCTTGCAGGAATCAAATAATTGTATTAATGTGAATTTAAAATCTGAAAATAGTACAATTGTAATATTTTCATAAGAAAGTACAATACATAATTGGGCTGACATGATCCACAAACACATCAGGAGTCAAATTCTCATTTACTTCACATTAAGTAAAAAGAACTGATACATGACTGCAAATATTACATTAAAACCTTTATAGTACATTACTAATTACAGTTTTCAGATTTAATTTAACATTAAATAAATTTATACTAAAATTAATTGAATTATAGGACATTAATGTCTATTGTTTTTAGAAAACTACAATGACTTGTTTAGATGTATCGGAAGCAATCATGATATATTTCTATGCAGGTATTATTACATGTACATAAGTGAAACGACAAAATATGTTTGATAATGTAATAACGTTAAACTTTCAACTACCTTATTAGTAATGGCTTGCAATACACACATTGTTATGCTCCTATATACTTAAAAAGGGAACAAACATTTGATGGTGATATTTAGTTTGTCTACCAGAAATTTTTTTAAATACCTCATAATAAAAGCACTTAACCAAAACCTAAAATTTTCATGTTTTTTTTGCCTGCCAAACTATTATGACAGTAAATGGTACATGGTATTCAATGAGTTTACTCTTGTCCCAATGATTTTTTGAGTAAAGGTAGTGGCCAGTACTGGCAATGCATGTGGGCATGTGACACTGCTGACAAGCATCGCACTGCTCCACTGTTAATCAATAAATGATTGTTCTACACATGCTTTAACCCGCTTCTCATATTCTCGTCGATTTTCTTTGTAAAGTTGTGCAGCCATCGAGTTTGCTGGAGAATTTGGATTTGGGTCACTGAGTAATGACTGAAAGGAAAAATTGTAATAGGCACTCTTAAATTTGTAAATATAAAAAAAGTAAGTTTTATAGTTAAATACATGCTTAAATTATTAATCTTGTTGGCTTTTTTTTAAATAATTATTAAATAATATTAGAATAAAAGAAAGAGGCTTATGCCTTAGTTACACTTTTTCTTTATATACCCTTTAAGCCTCTGATCCACATGTTTGTTTTAAAATAAGATAATAATGAAAGTATCACTCTAGGTTAATATAATTCTTTCACCAAGATCTAGGGAGAAGTAATTTAATATCATGTTAATGTATTTGTAATTACTTAATGTAACTGACAACACCTAAGCATATGGTAAGTGCAAACATTTGATGATCTAATTTTTAAAAATTGGTAAATAGTATCATAGTAAATAGTGGTCAGTTAAATCGTCACTTTAATCTGGTCAAGTGACATCAGAGGACTAAAAATATATTAAACAGGGATTAATAATTACCAGGAAGATCATAAAAGTTATGGCACTACATTGAAGGAAAGGTAATTAATAATATCAAAGCTTTGAAGGAATAATAACTAAAAAATCTAGTGCACATTAATAAATTGAACATAAGATTGAAATCTGTGTTACTCACACTTATCTGTATAAATTGTATTTATAATATATTACCTGTATAGAGGTTAAAATTGCAGAAACATCGTATGTAGGGCTCCATCTATTTTGCAAAATGTCTAAGCAAATTCCACCATCTGCATACACATTGGGATGGAACATTTTTGAAACAAATCGTACAGTAGGCGGTTTATTGGGGTATTCCTCTGTAAATTCTATTGTGAGCTTAAATGTGCCATCTTCAAATGGAGTGTCATGTGGTCCGAATATCACAGCATTCCAGATCATAATATTGTTGTCAGTAGGAGCACCAGAAACACCAGTGGGAGGGTCCTCTTGTAAGCTGAAAACATTTACAATTTGACCTCATTATTCAGGAATAACTTATTTGTCACTTCTAAATACAAATAGAAAGGAAATTTAGGTTGTTGCTATATATTCAGTACCCAGACGCACAAATTAGGACAAATCGTCCTAACCTACTTTGCATAATGGAGTGTAAAATCTAGTATTAAATCAATAATCTTAATGAAGTTCAAAGCATTATAATATTGCACAAAGGATTATTGTTTATAAAGTAATATAAAGAGAATGTTGCAATCGATTTATTGGTACAAATATAACGTCGTCAAAAAAGAAATCGATGGAGGGGACCGTGATGTAATTTGATGAATCAGCACCATAAAATGTGTTTATTGGATTCAAAGCAAAGAATGTACATAGGAAATAAAGAAACTTACCGTTTGAAATCCCTCATGAGTCGTCTCCTGGCAGGAGTTGACATTTTGATTTCACAGACTTATTTCTCAATTTGATGATTGTTATTCGAAACTTACAGGTCACGTTTATAACTATGTATCGGTTAAAATGCAATCCCGTTTTCTAATTAGTTTTTCCAAAGATGCTTTCTTTGTTGTATAAAATAGATTTTGTCGTCACGACCAAATAAAAGGTTGTCAGGATGACCATGAAATTAGCAAAAAAAAACGAGCTGCGTTCACTAAAGCAAAGATGTCAGCCAACAGCCAAGCAAGAGTAGGTAGGCTGAGTAGGTAGGTAATATAGAATATGTATAATATATAAATTATACGTTTACAATTTATACACTAGGTATAATGTCAGAACTCCGAACGTCAAATTTAGTCAAATCCACAGAATACTTACATACGTCAGTCAGACAAAACATAGATAAGATTAGAATAGGTACGGAGTAAAAGTAGTCTACGACATATCTACGGGGATGATTTCACAGCAAAGATTTGTTATAAACTGACGTAACAATCTATGTTCCACACATTCCACAGAATCTATTCATTCCATAATTTTATTTTCCTTCAGAAGGCCATAGTGCTTATGCAAACATTTATCTGTTGAAATATAATCATTCTGTAATAATATGAAACGTTTTGACTTTGACACATAATATCGAGACTGACATTTGATTTGAATTGAAAGTCAATATTGACATTTGACCTAGTCGTATATTTATTATAGGTACTTTTTGGTCAATATTTTATGAACATTTTATTCATAATTTACAAATAATAATCTCATAATGAATGAACCAACAGCAAAGAAGATACCATTCAACAAATCCACAGTAAGCATCAATATTTAGTACATAATAATTTTATTTGCAATTAGATTGACTAAATGCTGATTATGGAACCTTTACAGCTCTTAAGTTTGAAAGCTGAACTTCTAAAAAAGCAGGAAGAGGTTAAAGAGAAGAAGTCGCTGCCTCAACATAAAGTTGAGTGCTTTAAGCCTCAGTCTAAAAGATCGAACAAAAAAGAAAATGAGCTAGGTAAAGAAAAACACAAGACCTTTAAAGAAAGGTTAACAGCAGTTGATACTGAGGAGTTGGAAGCATGCAGGAAGTCAAAGTAAGATTTGCTATTTTAAGTTTAATGGGTAAAACTACAATAATTCTTCTATACTCGCTATTATTGAGGAGAGTAGGGGGGATGGGACACTTCTATTGGGTACTCTTACCTATGTTAGGAGTTTTGTACTGTTGAATACACTTTTTATAAGGATAGTCTTTTGGTTTCATATTAAACAATATGGTACTCTGCTTATTTATATAATAAGAAATGTTGTCACTCAAAATATTGAAGGTCTGCACTGGAGAAGAAGGCAGTGTTGTATGACCACTTGGTAGATGGAGCTGGCAACTCTGAGCTCGCCAGTCGGTTCCTCGTAGACTTTAAAGAGAAAAAGCAGCAGGAGCCCTCAATACATGAAAAAGTTGATAGTCAAGAGCAAGAAGACCCTAGTCATAATGATGATCATCTTAATGATGATAAAGACTGGTAATAACCTCATTCCATTTTTAAAATTTATTTTTTTAGACTCAAACAGCTTTGTGGCCATTAGAGAGTATACCAAGTTTAATATTTTTCCATCTTTGTAAACTGGTAGACTAGAGTATTAGTCTACCAGCTGTTAAGCGTGACATTGGAATTGCAATTGTTTTTTCATTGTGTTCTCTGATAATCTTTTAATAGGTGAAAGTATTAAAATACTTAGTATCTATTGACCATTATGAAGCTATTGAAAACACAAACAAAATCTATAGAATTTTTTTTTGTGTTGTTGTCAATTCTCACTGAACAGACTATACCTACATGTCAATATGAATAGAGAATAATGGATTAGTTTAAAAACTTTAGCTTGATGTATAACTCATACTTTTTTATAGGGTTGAATTTTCCGACTGTTTGGGTCGCACACGCAAATGCCTTAAATCTGATTTGGAATTCTATAAAAGAAGGGATAAAGAATTGACAAAACTTATGTTGAAAGGAGAAAATTCAACAGAGGAACCTGTAAGTAAATTTGCTACATTTTATAAAAACAATATTTTATTTAAATAGAACAGTATATATTTTATACAGAAATTTTGTTTATATTGTGTCCAGAATATAGAAAAACCAGAACTAATGCAAAAGACCAAGGACTATCTGCAATCGCTGCGTGAGAAATGGGAGGAAAAGGAGAGAGAACTACTTGCCAAGGATGGTGATATTCATTATCAGGATGTGCTTTTTGATGGTGTGTATTTACTGTTTTGTTTTTAATTGTATTTTACATTCCTTTGGATTATTTCGTACTTTGTTTACAAAAAAAAATTACTGCTACGTTACATTATCCTATATTTTTTAGCATATTACACTAGTTTCTATGAGGAGTGAGGACTAGTTTATAAGAAGTTCCTCCATCAATATTTAAAACACTAATATTTAATAGAAAATTAACCTTTAAACTATGTATGAGTCAGTGTACAAACAATAACCCCTATTTCTTATTTATATGAAAGAGATAGTTATTTAAAGTTCTATCCAATTGTATTGAATTAGTTGTTAGAATCATATTCTTACTTTTTTAATGTAGAACGGATGCACAAAATAAAATTCAGTATTATGAATGCATGTTTGTGTAAATGTTTTATTTTGTCATTTTATTTTGTCAGAGGCGCGCATCCACGGCGTTGGCTATTACGCATTCAGTACTAATGAAACCGAGCGCCGCAAGCAAATGGAAGAGCTCCTGAAAGAGCGCGAGAAGACATTGCAGGCTCAGAAGGAGGCCGAGGAGATGCGGAAAAAACGCGACGAACTAGTCGCCGCCCGCGTCGCGGCCGCACGCGCTCGACAGCGAGCGAGAGCCGGTCTACCGCCTGAAGATCCGAATGGTTACAGGGCAATCTACATGTTAACATTTCATTTTAAAGCCACTTTTAAAATGACCCACGACAGAACTGTTCATCTGTATCATCAATATCATAGTTTGTTATATATTATAACCTTGTATATGTTTTTCTAATCAGCCAACATTAGTACTATTATGATGGTTATCTAGCTGTATAAAGAAATAATCGATAAAATCAAGATAATAATCGATAAAATCAAAGATAATAACCAATATACTATTTAACTTCAAACAGACTTTAAAACACTATTTTTATAGTTAAGCTTGTAGAAGACGAAAAATGCAATACTACTTATAAATATTATGTTATTGCCAGAATTGCATGATAAACGCAACTTTATTTTATAATATCAAAAACCTTATACTGTCGTTATGTGTTTAAATATAATTACAAACTTGTAGAAGTGAATTTTAATCTGTTACAGATAATCAAAAGGACTTTACGGCTTGCTTAATGGAATTTTTGACGCAACAGAAGAATGAAGCTGAAAACAAAGCTAAAGAAAAAGAGAAGAAATTAAAGGAGGAGCAAGAAAGAGAGAGACAAAAGCTTCGTGAGGCATATGTTCGTGAATGGGACGTGGGTAAAGAGGGCGTAGACGACAAAGTTAAAAAGTTCAGGGAAATGACTCAAGAAGAGTATGTGGAACAACAAAGATCTAAAAGAATAAAAGAATTCGCTCCTGTAAAAAACTCTAGTACTGATACAAGTAGTAACTTTACTTTTGATAACAGTGGGAACATTGTAGTTAAAGATGGGACTGATCCCAATGAAGTAAAGAGTTGGTCAGATGTAAGACGTAAGCCTAAAACTCCTCCGTCACCAAATATTGGTGATTTCACTGAAATGGAACCTCAAAAAGGATTGTATTTTACGTCCAAAAAGGCGGAAACAGTTCTAAAATATAGAAATTTTGTTCATCATCAAGAACCAACACAAATTATAAACGAATTAAGTGATGAAGAAAATGATGGTCAGAGAAAAATCGCGGATAAAAGGAAACTAATGTCAAATCATACAGAAATAGCTCCTCCGCCAACTTACGAATACTATGGTCCTGTACCGAAACAGATGAAATCACAAAAGCCATTTGAATCTGACATCAGGGAAGCGTATGCTCAGGGTACGAAAAGCTTAGAGTCTAAAACGGGCAATAGACAACTGTCCAAAGATTATGACTTCACCTTTGATTAGTTAGTGAAATAAAACAAAAAGTGCACTTGTGATAATATTATTATATAATAAATAAAAGTTGTTTTCAAAGGAAATATTGGCAATAAAGTGGACTTATTATGGTGTAATTAATACATTTCAGTGTAATATATTACAATAAATTAAGAATATGTAAGCTCTGAATTGATTTCTGTATGCATTCCCAACTCTTCGACACTATTATTCTTCCATTTTATATTAGATGTTACATTACGTTATTACATACATTAATTTCTGATAGGAAATTATACCATAATAAAAATTTTTCGATGAAAAACTTCTTTAGGTATATGATCGCTATTGGTTAACATAAGCATTTTTAAGTGCTATTATAGGTAGGTGGTAACACAAAAACTTCCATAATATGAAGAAACTGATAAAAACAAACTTGCTAAACATTGTTATACAATTGAATTATCTCAATAAATAGATACATAGTAAGTAAACTAAAAGCAAATAAAATACAACCTTGTGACATTTTAATTTTTTCTACATTCTCAAGATAAGAAACTTTTTTATTGAATATTTTTATATTAACAGCACTTATGCCAGAGGAGCTGCTTTGCTTAATAAATAAATAAAAATACAACAATAATAGAGATCAATATGCTTCGTAATACTAATTCGTGAGTTAGTGTGACTAAAGCACCATACTTCACGATGTGTACTGTATATGAAGTATAATAATAAAATAAATAATGTTATGTTAATATTTTACAACCTATATTTAATTATTTATGTGTTGCTATGCTGCTATAAAAAGCGCTCACTTATTTACAGTTGTAAATAAATGGTAATAGCAACCCATTTGCGAGAAGCAACGCATGTATGGTGTTTTTGTGAGAAGAATTTTCGCCTGAATCATTAGGTTCTACTGTGACATGATCCTCAGCGTCACCACCCTCTTCATCGCTTTCGGAACCGCCCGCTTCGGTTGGTTCAATGTCAACTATTGTGTGCTCTGTATTGCTTTCGTCATTTTCAGAACTCGCTTCCTGCTGCAGTGCTTCAGCTGTCGGTAACTTTTCGCGGGGCCTAGCTGTATTTGTAGTTGTTAGCGTGTCTTTTGTTTTTGTAACTTTGGTGGTCCCGACTGAAACTTTAGACAGCAAAATATCCTTGATAGATGTTTCTGTTAATTCATTTGGGTGACCTACATTAATTTTGTCTGTTTGATTAACACTATCGTCTTCATTGCTTTGATTTTCAATACTTTCGCTTTGTGTAGCAACAGTAGTTACTATCTCTTCATGTTTTGAAATAATTTGCACGCTAAGTTTGTGGTCAGTCACAGTGACCTTTGTGGCAAGATCGTCGTTATCATCATCTGAGCTGTTTATGTTATCACTTTGGATGGCAGATAAATTAGTAATAATGACGGTTTTCTCATCAGCAAGGATTAAGTTGGCGTTTTCAATATTTCTCTTCTCTCTAGATTCTTTTGCTTCAACCTCTCTCGGGAGTTTTGCGAATGCATCTGATTCTCGTTTCGTGATGTTTTCGTTACAGAAATCTCCGCGGCAAGTACACGTCATCCTCCATTTCTTCGTGGAGTTGCAGTATTGCGGGTAGCATTCGTCTTGATAAACTTTACTGCAGAATCTGGATTCCACGTACGCTGAAAAAAATCGTCAATTTACGTCATGTTTAATGTTAGGTAGGTACTAAACCGATATTTTTTTTAATTTAAAAGTATTAAAAGACAATGAAATAAAACATGTATAGAAAACTAAATTACGAGAGAATGATACATAAGTGAAACTAAAAGAATTGAATAGAATAGAAATAATAATATATCTCCACCAATCCGCATTGCAGCAGCGTGGTGGAGTATGCTCCAGGCCTTCCTCGGCTGTGGGGAGAGACCCGTGCCCAGCAGTGGGACATAAAAAGGGTTGAAGGGACATAAATTTTTTGTTTAGGTGATAATTTAGAACATTACGTTCGTTTTACCATATACCTAGTCTCTATTATTGTCTTTAACTGGAAGACATCTAGATGACTACGTAGGTAGTGAAACGTTAGCTATCGCTGCTAAAACCCTACGTGATTCGTTAAAGAAATTTCTTATGTACGTAAGCACATGTATAAAACAGCACATGGTGGTTTTGTCGCAAAAAGTTGTCAAAGTCCTTTTCAAGTTTTGTGCAAAATTCAAATGACCTTTACGAGACATTTTATCTATACCAATATTATAAAGAGGAAAGATTTGATTGTTTGTTTGTTTGTCCGAATAGGCTCCGAAACTACTGGACCGATTTGAAAAATTCTTTCTATATGATAGCTACATTCATGAGGAAGGTTTTAGGCTATCAAGCATTATGTTACTATTCTTAACGCGGGTGAAATCGCGTAGCACAGCTAATGTACTGTAAATTCGGATATTATAATTCAACAAAACCTAGATAAATGCAGTCTATGATATGCCAATAGGGTCTAAAATTAAACAAATCAATTTGAAATCGCAATTGCAATTCTATATCCATTATCAAACACGTACCTACTTGAACTCGCGCGAGACGCTGATCTGATAATCTTTTGTACATGTCTTATCTAACGTCTCTTATTAACACTATTGACTGTTTATCGATAAGCTGCGTCTATTGGAAACGTACTGCGACCCGACCTCTGGGAATGACGACAATATTTGCTGCATAATTGCTATGTCGTCAACAACAATAATGTTGACGACAATGTTGTTGTTAATTAATTAATTGACGGACTTAATGCCACTTAGGTATTAAATCCGCTAATGATTGTTTCATAGTCGGTTTTAATTTTTTCTTAAAATAATGTTTATTTCACAATCTTTAGTTTTAGATCAAGAACATAATAGAAAAGAATGATGTTGTGATGCGGTTTGTAACTCTGAACTTATATTATCAATGCACAAATCAAATAACTATTTATACTGAACTGTCGGCATTAACACGATTCAGAATGATTGATAAATTCACTATTCCACCGTTTTCTAGGCTTTACTCTGTAAAAACTACGTTAAAGTGTAATCGATTTACTATAAATTAATTATATCAAAATGAGGTCAAGCATTAGTACCGTTGTGATAAAAATTTTACACTGTTTCTAATTAAAATTGCATAGCAAATTGGAAAATAATTATTTTATAAGAGATAAACAAGTTTACGAGTTCACATTGTTCTATAAACTTTAAATTTGAATTATCAAATAAGGTGATGAGGCTTAGTGATGAAGTTATCATTAAGCCTCAGGTGAGGGCTCATCACCTTAGGTACATACTTAAACCTACTTTTACAATAATCCTTCACTATTAGGTACTGCCGTCCGTCTATGGAACTCCTTGCATCTTTACATAATAAAGCCAAGAATATAGGTAGAATCTATTAAAAACTAATGAAGAACCAAGTTTCTTTCTCTTTATATGTAAGTTACCATTTTGACTAAAGTCTTAAATGAATATGATAGGTATGTTTAATTACTTAATATTTTTATTGCATTTAGTCTCTGCTATCTTCCTTATTATCCACCTACCTTTATATTATCTTCATTTGGTTGTTTTTCTGTTCGTTGAAGGGCGGTCTGGACGTGATTGTTATTTTAAATAATGAAGAAGTTACGAATAAAAATACTTTAATGATAGATAATATGGAACTGTCATGAGTACAATTATTTATCTACGTCACTAAATAATTTTATATAATATGATATCGATAAAGTAGTGAAAACTTGCCTAAATCAGCTGTTACTTAATTACAAAGAATGCGTCATGAATGTCACGATCGTATGTCATAACTTGCGTAGCATATTTCCTGTAATGCAGCTCAGTTCTTGTATCTTGCTTTTCGAATACAACCGCCGCGCCGCCCGTAGCGGCCAGCCAGTGTCGACGCGATATTCAGGAAAATAGGCCGCCAACTTACAGGCCTTTGCCTTACGCGAGCGCGAAAAAGTTAAAATCGAAAGTAATCTGTGACGATTAGTTCGGTTTTTTTTTATTTTTTGCGCGGGAGTATTAAGACTGAGCATGTACTTATAGTGACTTCGCGTTTTTTTGAATTTCGTCGGACGACAAATCATTTTACGAAAAAATTGTTTGACATTATAATTTTTTTTGTTTTTTGAGGTAAGTTAAAATTTTTCTAGTGTATTGATGAGTAAAAATCAAATTTGTTTTCTTAATGTTTTCTATAGGTACGTTAAATATAGGTATTAACTATCATAATCATTGAGATAAGTATTTACTTAGGTAAATAATAGATACCTCGATGAATTTAACGAAATTATTTTTAATCTATACTGACGGATAATGAGTATTACCTACCGAAGAATAAATAATAGTTTTGCTAATCCAAACTAACTACGAGTAACTTTCAGCTTAAATTCCTTGTGTCATACGAATTACAGTAGGTGCCCAATTTGTCGGGGACAACACCTAAGTACTCAGTACTCATATATGTATAATTATTACATTTATTAATTTTATGGATCAGTAAATAAAATTTTATGCGCATATTTTAGTTTTATATATTTTTTATTACCGATATGCATCATTAGTCATTCAGTACCTTTGTATTTGATAATCTACTGATATCATATGACTTTGGCGGGATTTTTGACTTATCTGGTATTAATTACGTCTGGAATGGGATCAGACAACATCAAATATTTTTTTTATAATTATAGTACCCACTTTACAAGCAGGTACCTATGTGCGTAATCATTCTAAAGGAAAAACACTCGAGTGTATTGTTATAGTAAGTACCTATGTTTTAGTTTTTCCTTCAAATAATCTCGTGAAACCGTCGTGAAACAGATCTAATCTATGTTATGTCATATAACAATAACCGTGTTTGTCAGATAATCGTAAAGCCTACTTAAATTTGCTTTATCACCTCTATTATATCTATTACTTACTCTGTCTTTATTTTATTTGTATGATAGAAAAAATATGGGACAATGAATGTTTGAAATTATATGTGTAGTTGTCAAAATTATTGACAGTTAATGCTATATTTATAACCGATTTTCGTGGGTCTTTATAATACTTCTTATTCAAGTTCCAATTTCTGTCAAAAACTATCTAATAGAAAATTTGTTTACAAAAAAACTATGCAATTATTAAGTCCGATTCTCCGTATTATTACAATGCTGTGTTCACATTATGGTTCTAATGAATTCTGAGTATAAAGCCGTCATTTTTGTTTTAATAATATTTTTCCAGCAACAACCGTTAGATATATCCAAGCAATAAAACTTTCTACTTATCGCATCAGTTAAGTATAGGTATATCTAACTCATGACTCTCATCAGAAAATTGCATTTCACTAATGAAATATGTAAGTCGATCCTACTTGAGGCAAGAAATATGACATGTGTTTACGTATGCCATTATATTCACGTTTATTTAATAACATATGAGGTATGCCTTCAGCTATTAAGAGATGCTTTAAACACTCAAGATCCGTTATTAATTAATGGCGTAAGAAAATTACATCAGGTTTATTTTCCAAGCCGATGGAAATTGTATTCCATCACTTATAGACATGTGTAATGTATGTAATTAAGTATAATTATGTGATATGAACATGTCTTAGTAACTTATATTTGTTAAGTATGCTATAAATTTATAAAGTTGTAGTTAGACAACTGACCTTCTGGAAGTACATATTATATAGTTTCAAGAAGTTAAGTTAGAGTTAAGAGTTAGAAAAGTAATGTTAGATTATCTCGACGGCAATTTGTCAACATTTTTATAATTTGAATGCTTGAATACATCCTGTTATCACTCACCACATGTTGTTCAAGAACAAGAACTAAATATAATTTGTTTCGTGGAAAAAATAACATTCGTAACTCCATCTCATTTTATAAGAGGACAATGATTTTACAAAACACTTGCATATTGTGTGTACCTACAATCACACATTATTATAATAATAGTGATCTTAAACGTACGTAGGTAATTCGTTTCGTCTCGTTGAGTAGGTCGCATAAGTATGTACCTACTCGTATATCCGAACTTTTCCTTTTAAGGTTTTTTTTGTAAATATAAATTTATTTTAACACTTTATAATATTTTTATATAAGTAGATACGTAGCTACGTACTATTTTCAATTGCCAAAGGTTTCCTCCGTAACAAAAAAAGATAGAATAGGAAATTAGAGATATATCTTGCTGTTTTATGCTGTATTGGTAGAAGCTAGATACTTTAGGAAGAACATTTTTTACATTAAACTGTTTAAAAAAGGTTACATATATTATATTCTGAAAGAAATTGTACAACAACTCTATCGCTATCATAATAACATCTCTATCACTATCACTTAAAAGCTATTGTCAAAGATGGATGTAAAATAAACCTTATATTTTAGGTACATACAAATAATTTAGTCACATAAGCAAACCACACGCTTAAACAAGGAATTTGCCATGTCCATGCAAAATTTACATATCATATTGTAAAATTATATAAACTTTATGCTACCTGACTCAGTACATATTTAATTTAGGGAAGTCTTAGCTCAGTCTACATTCCTTGTGTTGGATAGGCTAGGTATAGTAATAATTATCATAGATAATAAATTAAAATACATATTTGTATGTTATAGGTATGATTAATAGAAGGTAAAACGAGTAACTTGTATATGATTGGAAATTATTATGTAGGCTTATAAAAAATTAAATAAATCTATTCTATATATTTTCCGCAGAGCATTGTTATTTTTTCATCTGGATAAAACATAATTACTATTTTCCTTTGTTAATGCTTACTGTGACGTTCAGAAAATCACACTTTACAAATTCTAAGTAAGGCTATTTCTTTATTTAGGTACTTGTTTCTTTGTTATTTAGCACATATTTAGTCACACGACACGTATTTTGTTTGTTTTTAAACAAGTAGGTACATGTATAAACAATTAATTTATTATTAGGTAGGTATATGGTAATCTTTAAATTTTCATACAAAGAGGAAATACCCCACGATTAGATTTAAATATTTCAGATAATAATATCTGATTTTTGCTAATATAGATAGTACAATAATTATCGCAATGTAATCACATACGAGTATTATATTGAAAGCTAATAAACATGAACATTTAAGTAAATAAATCAAAACACTCATAACTTGGCAAAAATGTACTTAAATGAAATTTCTTGTAATAAAAAAAATATGTTGTACTAATGATATGATACACTGGCTGAATGATGTAGCTGAAGCGTGTTTTAAAAATACAACTGTCATGCTTGGCGGTATGTTTTCCCGCGATCACTGTACACGGATGTTGAACATTGAACAAACCAATCAGGTGTCTTTGTTTTAGAATCGTTTACCGGATGTTGTAGTCACTGACAACGCAAGTACTATCGATATCGACTGAACAAAATGTAAATGTTTAATCTGTTCAACTCATAGATAAGTGAAATTTTTTTATCTGTTCTATCAACAGCAGACAGCAGATGAAAGGAATAGTAAATAAGTTTTGATTGTATAAAATATTAGTATTAGTTTAAAATAAGATTTTTCTATACGGACAGTATCACTAGATAGTTTTCAAAAGGAATAAATTGTAATTAATTACAGAAATTTTATATTCGCTTTCAAAAACATCAACGAGAAAGGCGGTATGGACGCTTTTAATAGCACTATAAAAATAAATTATGGATTAAATTTAAAATGTATAGTATAGATAACTAGTAAATAAAGATTATAGGGTAATATAGAAAGAATAAAATTTAAATAAGATAGAAGTAAATAAATAAATAGCACACGTGACTGGTAAGTACCAGTGAAATGAATTTAAAACCTTATCTTTAAAAAATGCCTGATAACACACAAATTATCTTTATAGCAATAATAACCATGTTTTTTATAAAGTCTTTGAACTAAATGGTGACTTCGGAAGATATCCGTGCGGAAACGGGTGTGTGTGATACAAGAGGTCGCTTAGCAGGAATTTACTAACTTACTTGCTCTTTGTGGAACTGTCATTTACGTATATTATGTATCAATATTAATGCTTACTGGTCTCATTCGTACTTACTGAATACGAATAGGTATATCCTGAGAAGTCGAGACATTTTTTTCGGCACTTAGGTAATATGATTTTTAACACTTCTTAAGTTTTTTATTTCATCACCGACTTCAAAAATGGAGGAGTGTTCTCAATTCGACGTTAAATAATATGTTTTTTGTTTTAAGTATTGGTGACAGAATGAGAGTCAAGCGATCGGTTAATTACTGCCATCCATTGTTAAATTTCATAGCCATTTACGTATGTTTCGGTAAGAAACGAGATGTCGATCGAAACGATAGGATTTGTATAGTTCGCTAGGTTAGATTGTAGTTAGGGACGGGACGGCTACTTACTTATGTAGTTACTTGATTGTACCTTATGCTTAAGAGTCCATGAACCAAACCGGTCGTGGATAACAAACTACCAAAAAAACAAAACAAAATATAAAAAAAACCAAACAGTCTTCTGGATAAAAGAGGCGAAGCACAATCTTTCGCAAATCCACAGATTAAAAAATATTACGTGTACATAAAAGCGATTTATGTTTTCCTCCGTAATTACAACGCATTCTTACTTAGTTTTCTCTAAGCAAATATCACATACCGGTCTAATCTAAGCGCGCGATGCAATGCGTCAAGCGACTTTACTACTACTATCTTACGAAGTTTTCCTTGGTTTTGTCTTTCAAATAACTTTTGTTTCTTAATAGGGGTCGATACACCCTTAAAGTTATGTCGAGCCCTGGGAAACTAATTTAGTCGTCAAGGGGCCCATATATCGATTACTTGTGGAATCCCTGGAATAAGTTATTAAACGAAACGAAATTAAAGTGCAACGGGTAACTTTCCATCCTAGTATATACGACCTACTTGACAGGTATCTATGTACCTACTTAACAAAAGAATCTAGATCACTGAATCAAATTATTCAAAGATTCACCTTGTCATCAAATGTTTATTGAGAATTAATTTATTAACAAGGCTTATTTGAAATTCCTTTGTTCATGTCTATTTTTTATTGTTATAAGGTTATTACATTTCTATATATAAATAACTCTATGCACCTACTTGCGAAACCAAGTTATTTTGAAATCATAGACAGACACTTCAAATATAAATATATATATATCTACAGATTTTTGTTAAATTCAAGATGAAAAACAGTCTCATCCTGTCAGATAAGCATTCAAACTCTGATATCAGTGGGTATTGAAATTCGACATTCAGAAAAGTTCTCTCGAGTATATAATATGTGAAAACTTGTCATATTTTTGTGTTAATAACGTGTAAAACAGTGAAATTAAATGTTTATAATAATAAATGCTTACAAATAAAATATTCTTAAATTTAAATACCTATATTAAACCTTTAAGTTCCGAAGTGTGAAAATTTTACGCTTGCAACATTTAATCTATTTTATTTCAGTTGCATTCGGAAATATTTAAATTTGTTCATAGTGATATAATTTTTTTTTTTGAATAAGTGATCGACACGTTCAAAAACTTTAGTCTTTTTTCTTGTTCTTTTTTTAAACTAAATCTAGTTTTAATAAAATGTTGGGTTCGCGCTCGTCTCCAGCATTGTCGCTGGGCTTGTTCGCAATAAGTCCTCCCCTGGCTGTGGGCGTACTAACTTCCAACTTGCTCTTCTCAATGCCAGCTGCCGCAGCCACCTCAGCTTCTATGTCGGCCATGCCTTCTGGTTACTACCGAAGGGTAACTTTTCTTTTATTTATACACGACAAATAGAAACATATAAACAAATTCTAAATCTTTGCGAAGTGCCGTTAGGGATAGGCACTGAAGTGTCTATCACGTAATGTAAATTTCACAATTCATTCATTCATTTTCTTAATCTGCTATAATTTAGAGTCACTGTGTTTATTGATCATTTAAAAATCCATTATGTTTTAAGGTTGGTAGATTCCTTTGCTGCGACTCTACTATCGAAATATTAGGTTTCTTTCATTAATTTCAACAATGAATGGTGAAATCTTCATTTTTCTCAATGTGTCTTAATGTAGAGTCAAGTATAATTCCTCATAACATGGATCTAAACATAAAATGGCAAAAAAGAAATTTGCTCTTTAAACAAACAATATAAATACGCCGCCTTTTACTTCTTTATTTGCGCATAAAAATGTAAACCAACAATGAGAGATTCTTAATCCACACCAAATATTTGTCTTTGGTCCTTCAAATAATGTGCAAAATATTTATTTAGGACTGAAATACGCGTCGTAGATGGTTGCACTTGAAAATGACAATGGCTTTATACCCTCTGTATTACGGTACATATGTATAGGATTCGATTGGTACATAATATGTACCCGTACCATAGCAATTACCTACCTATTTATAGCAATCAAATCGAAAACTTAGTCATCAAACTCAAAAACAACATGTAGTAAGAAAAGTTTTTTGTTCAATAAAAAAAAAGAAAAATTTTATTGTTCTTCTATAAAGTGTATAATATAATCTATAAATTTCGTTTATTGTTGTCATGATCGTAAGGCCGCGCAGAAAATGTAACGATTTTATGTAATCAACTTTTATTTTACAAGTTCATGTTCAGTTTTTAAACCATCGATAGATATTGTTAATGTACCTACCTACCTATTATTATATTAATTACCTACCTACTTACCGACATAGTATACTTGTATAACATTAAATACTGTTATTTCATATATTTCTATCTATCATAATACTTAGATAAGATTAAAATTTGCGATGTTGGTATGAGAACTGAGAACCCACCTAGACATTATCTTCTCGTATGATAACCATATCGAAAAACTCGGTTAAATTTGCAAATGTAGAATCCTCCCTTGCTCTAAATAATTCAAGGCTATGATTATCAGCGAACATTATTATTTCGTAACTTTTTCTACTATTTCAGTGTACTTATACGTATAAAGGTAAGAGTATAAAATATGGCTATCTGGGAGCCTACAAGTCTTATTCTGCGAGTTTCTAAGTACTGAATTAAACAACTAATTAGGTAAACTATACGAATTATTTCGTATCGTTAGTACTTATGTACCTACCATAGAAATATCTAACATTAGTTTTCGCATATGTAACCCACCCATCCACGTCTAATCGAAGGTAAATGAAACAAATGAAAATATAATTAGATTTTCTGGAACTGACTGAAATATTTAAACAGAAAAATCATTGTGACGTTTTAATTTTCCGAAGAAGATGAGTGGGTAGGTAAGTGGACGTAACAATGATTATACAACTGATACAAAATACATAGATAGATGTGTGTTACTAAGTATAACTATATATATGTAATGCAACAAAGGTTGAAAACACTTTGTTACAATATTTTCATTTACATAACAATATACATAGGTAAGGTGCTACTGGTATTCACATAAGTACCTAAGTGATTTCCATTTTATAATAGGCATATAATCAATTTTGCCAACGTGTTAATTGCTTAGGTACTTAACTTTCTTACCCTTTTGTAAGTTTTGTAACCTTTTAAAGTATAAGGTGGGTACAAGATTTCTTTACATGTAAATGTAACGCATTGCGATAGTTAAACAATTTATTGATTGTATTTCAGCAGAAAGTTTAAGTTTTTTAAGTAGATACTCAAAAAGTATGAAGTTTAAAGCAACCTCAGGCAGGCGTGCATATTGTCAGAGGTTCAATAGGTATGGATATTTATGGGTTCTAGAGACCACTGTACATCATTTGGTCTGCGTGGTGCGTACTCGATTGTTACCTCTTCTCCATAAAAATGAAGAAATACCTAACAATAGGTAAATTTATTATATCAAATCGCGAGCCGATATCGGCGCAATAAACACGAATTGCCTTGATAAATGGAATGTGCCATTATGACTCTGTTCGGTGTTTGGCCACTCGATAAGGGGTTATTCAGTTTATAACGTTATGTTATTATAAAATTTATTTGCACACTTGTGATAAGTTTCAAGATGTTATCACCTATTCCTATAGGTATAATATATATACCTATTTGTACCTATCTTGTAATGTAGGTACCACCCAAATTTGTGTAGTTAAGGGCATCATCGTCAATCTATCACAATCGCAATGCTGGTCCTCCTCAAGCTCTTAAATATGAGAGGGGCTATAGTCTGAGAGAACTGGCCAAATGCGGGTTGGTGCCTTTTGAAAAACTTTATGGAGAAGCCTCAGAAATGCGCCGTTTTGTCATGGTGTTTTCCTGAACCATTACGGCTAATAACATTAGTATTTATTATTGGCGTGTAATAAATAAATAATGCAATAAATTATCCGTCTTTATACCACAGTTTCGATGAGGTGGACAATATTTTTATGCGCCTTCTGCAATGTGGTTCATTTTCGTAATTTGTGTATTTGCTAGCAACTTAGTGCAGGCGTACTTTGTTCTTGACTTTTTCCGGAGTTCAAATTATTTTTATGAAACCTTATCACATTAGATTATTTACTTATCACAATGCAAACAATACGAGCATATTCTATTTAGTTTTTTTTATACTAACTTTTCATCCTGTGGCGTTAATAACAAAAATAATATTAATGTGGAACAATTACTGTCTTTAAACATGACAGTGTTCAAGGGAACAATAACTATTGAATCCTTCATATTTTCTTGTATTAATAATAAAATGAGATCTGCGCATTATTTTTTTCCTCGTGAGTGTCCAAAGTGGAACGCGTCAGCCGCCCGCTGTGAGGCGAATATATTTTATCTGTGGTACTATGCCGCGACTTTAAAGTTACGTCTAACGTCACGTCACTGTCAGTAATGTCACATGTCAACAACAGGTGATTGTTAAGTTAACTTCGTCGATCGATATATTTATTGTGAATTGTGATTACTAGTAAATAAACAAAACAGTGTACACAGTGTAATACGCAGTTATCAACGTGTCAATAACTATATTCCGTCCACAATGAGATCTGCGTTATTTCGTAATCGCGCTGAGAGCCCCGAACGCGAGCGGTTATTGCCAGCGATTCCCGTCTCTTCTTATAGCAGAGATATTTTGCAAGATGAGGTATACACGACACGTAAATTAAATTATCATGTATTACATACTTCGTTGATTTCTTATGTAACTGCTCTCAAGTTACTCTTGCTCTCTAAATATGTGGTTTTCTTGTTTCCTATCTTCCCTAAACTTTTAGATAAAATTGGAAATTATTGTATTCTTCTTGTTACATACCTATTAATTATATTACTGGCACTACCTGATTTTATCTGCTTGATTACTGTATAAGTGCGTGAACTGACCATATACATAAAAAATGGTTTTTCATTATTAACACAGTGTTAAGCTTGGGTCTCCTCTCAAACATAAGTATGTTCCGTATTAGTAGAATGATCAACAGATCAATGGAGAACCTCATCTTTTTGAAGAGGGCAATCAGAGAAATAAATTCAGAGGGCATTCAGTGAAAGTAATTAATTCATTTATCATTACTATCATTCTCACTGTCAGTTATTGACCAAATTAATATGAGAACCTGCAGTATCTCGACTTTCAAATACAAAACGAATCATCGAAATTTGTTAATATGTTGTTGAAGTTAGATGAGTGATTACAATAACCATAAAGTATCTTGCCTTATAGTACAGTTAACAAGATATTATATTCACAATCAATTATCACATATGAAGTCATGTTGTATACAAGGAAATGTTATACGATTACTGTACAAAAACAATCAATATTAATAATTACATGTGTAAAGTATCATTTTTATTCACATATAGAAATTCCAAGGCTGCATCCACTTATATGTTTTTTCTGGACTCACAATCAATCAAGTTCATTATAGTTATGTTATATTATTCATTATTATTATTATGTTTAAATAATATAAAATACATACATATCTTAATATATATATATTTCTTATGTGCGTGTGTATGTCACTGAACTCCTCTTAAACAACTGGACTGATTTTGATGAAATTTGTTGTGTGTGTTCAAGGGGACTTTAGAATAGTTTAGATTCACAATTTAGTCAGTCTTTTTGTATATGATATCTACATTCATGAGGAAGGCTATCAAGCGTTATATCAAGCTATCTATAAAGATAATTGTGTCTAAAATGTTCATTGTTTGTCTTGGTTTCACTAATTTTATGAATTACATGCTTTCATTATATATTTATATAAAAGGCAAAACTGGTCGACTGATTTATAGGATGTATCGGCCATGTATTTCAGTGTTTTCCAAAAATGTAACCCCTAAGAGGTTAAAATGATCCAATTAATTATGAAATACACGCAGACAGAGTCGCCGGCATAAGCTAGTTTTTCATATTTTTTAAGACTGAGGCCACATACGGCCATTATTAACATTAGAGGTGTTGTCTATATGTTATTAGCCTAACATAAATATGATTCTACTAGAGTCCCTATGCACTTCCATCATCAGCCCATCCAGAATCTGGCAAAGATAGGCAATAGTCACGTGTGCAATGTACACCTACATGTCGGGCTAGCCTAACAGCTTATTTCGGAATTTCGGATTTTGAAAACTAATTATTCTTTTACCATATTGGCTTATAGTTTCATATGAGGTACAAACTTATACATGATATTATTATGAAAATATGGTATGGATTACAGTAGTAAATTGTAGGGATTCATTGCTCAGCTATTAGTGTGAAATATAATGTACTAAGTAAATGACGTGTGGTTATTTTATTTACGAAAATTATATGACGTTACCACAGATTACTTACCTTCAAATAAAGATTAAATAATAGGTAAATCATAAAGCCATTCTCTATTTTTAAGAATTCAAATCGATATTTTCAATTTCTTAGTCTAAAATAAACCTTACCTTTAATTTTATTTATAGGATTATTTAAAGGATGAACTATCCAGTTTAGATGATTTTGTTCTCATTGTAGATAGCATTGGTGACAAAAACAATTTGTATATAAATATTAACTTAAATCTACATTTTTCTGTACGTGACACTATAACCTGTATCATTATCTCGTAATTTAATAATCGTATATGAATATTACAATATGTTTAGAAGCAACATTTAAATTGAAAGCTCATGTTCTCGTGACCGAGTGGTAAATGGGTCATTTACACGGCTCTTTGGTCATGCTTGACGACCACGACACATTTGTCACGAGACGGTATAATTTAAACGGTGCATTTTTAATTTTTTTTTTCTTGTCCATTCTAGCCAGATAGTCACAAATATGTATCTATAAAATTAAAAAAAAAAGTACAAATGTAATTATTTTATTTGCAAGGCCTCCAAATTTAAATAGGTATAATAAAAGTTTTCGGTGCGATTTTGGGCGCCATATACCTAAATAATTTGGCAAAATCCTCAGAATTAAGCAAATCTGGCGTGTCAAAATGTACGGTAAAAAATTGGCGCCACAATTGTCCAACAAATCTACTTAAGTCAGGACCGTTGGGACTATCTGATTGTTTTATTTTGATCATATGAGACGAGTGAGTATTATTTTCGAGTAGCTTGAAGAGATTCGGTCCCACCATTCATTCTCATTCACCTGTCAGCCGTGACGGAGTCGGCTTATGGTGGATCAGTGTCCTTGGTTTTTCGACTCTTGTTATAATTACAAAGTTTGTTAAATATTTAAATTAAAAGTTAACAATTGAGCAGCGTATAAACGCAGTATTAATATTACTCTTAATGTTTCGAGTATGTATAGTTATTTTATATATAAAAAATAATAGTCTCACTGACTCGACGGGAAGTGCTAATAGACAAGCAAATATTCCGATCTTGAATTGTATAAAAAGGTCCAAATATATTCGGAATTCAATGAGGCACGACTAGTATCACAAGCTGTGTATGAAATAAAAAAAGATACGTGGGGGCTTCGGTGCGCAGACATTCAAATTAACATATGTGACGAATTGAAGAACACTGAATATTGCAATTGTGCTGTATTCTCACTTTAAAGCGAAAATTATTATAATTAATTCAACTGAAGTATCGATATCCATCGATTTTGTACCAAATTATGTATAGCAGCAATCTTTAGTGGACAACAGAAGGTGAAAGCTAAACACAATTGTATGCGATAACTTGCTAAATCTATGTTTACTTATTTATTGCATTCAGCCAACGTTATTATTCAATGAGTAATCTCTTTATCTCTCCATTAGTAAATATCAAAGGTTGACATGACAGTGAAAACTTTAGACCTGAAATATTAAATTTAAAATCAGTTTTGTGTGAAACGTACTACCACCAACCACAGCTCACCCGCCCACAAGGGGGGTAGAATCGTCCACTTTGAGCCCTAGTTTCAGTAATGTTAATCTAAATCCTGATATTTATTATTAGTAATCATAATCATAGACTAAATCAAACTAGTTTGCTTGCTTCTATAGTACTCTATTGATATCCATTTTTTGCCCCTCCAATTCCGTCAGGGTTCGTAGCCACGCCTCTAGTGGTGACCATACAATTACTACAGAGTGGCATCGGTAGTCGTGATCATACTGATAAAACAGAAAAACTTGCTTCAAGCGATACACGTGTTCCAGAGTTACCTCGTTTTCATTTTTCGTCATTAACATTCAGGATTCCTCGCGTCACCGATGTTTATTTTTATCTTTTTGCTATTTTTAGTCGTTCTTTTCATTGTAGTGCCTAAACGGAGTCAATTTATTCAGTTTGGCTTTACGCCTGATATAGAATGTATGGAAGTGAGGTATAGAACGTTGTTGTCGTTGAAAAGGAAACGACAATAGAACAGTATTTTTGGCTTCCTGTGAGATGTCGATAAAGCTGATACAAAAGTGTTCGAAGCATCAGGCAAAAAAAAGTGACGACCAACTAACGTTCCTGTATCTCTTTTTATTCCATTCGTTTAAAACAATTTTCAAATTCAAATTCTTTATTTGTGTTATCTATACTAATAATATAAAGCTGAAGAGTTTGATCGTTTGAACGCGCTAATCACAGGAACTACTGGATCGATTTGAAAAATTCTTTTTGTAATGATAGCTACATTCATGAGGAATTACACATTAGGTATAGGCTATCAAGCATTACGTTACTATTACTTAACACGTGTGAAACCGCGTGTCACGGCTAGTGTTATGATAAATTGATAAAAAAAGACCAGCGTCCAGCTTTTATTGAATACTTCTTTTGTATCTTGAATACTTCTATATCTCAAACCTTTTTAAACTCAAAACTTTTTAAACCAAAGGCTACTTCAGACTGTATAAGTACATGCTCCATACTCAACCTTGAAGATTGTCTCCCTAAGCAGATCTTATTTGTCTCTAGGATAGCGACATAAAAATAACCGTTCTATATAATATCTTGCAGGTTCCATTCATTGCTTACTAACATTGAAGGATCAGGCAGAAGCAACCGTCGCTAGAGTCAGAACATTATTTTTTGTTTTCAAAAATTTAAGAACAGTTGCAGGTCACGAGATCTTAGACAGTAGTGTATTCATTAGACTACCATTAACTACTGTGTAACTGCATGTTTAATAAATAAAATATTAATAATATTAAATTCTTTTAAAACCAAAAAATAAGAAATAATGACTTCCATACTTTAAGAACATAAAGTTATTTTTTATACAGAAAATCTTCACTATCATTTTAACTATCATTTTATGTTCATAATTTGATTCCTATAGTAATAGTAATCATAAGGAGTCCGTAAAACTTAAGAATATTTTATTATTTTAATAGTTTATTATTTTTGTTGACAAATTGCTTGCGTAAAATTAGTTAAAATAGGTACGAGTATGTTACTCATATCAAGCTAATAACCAGTGTGTCTCAAAAGGTGTTTAGTGACCCTTTTGCATAAGTAGGTACTTGTGTACCAAAATTTTCTCTGTAAATGTGCACCATGTCAATAATAAATACTAATAATATGTACTTATTCTCTATAAGAAAATTATTCCATCACAATTCGCGACATCCCGACACGTACCAACACCTACTTACTTTTTATTTCTTATTCTCATACTCGTATATCAAATTGTTCTCGTCAAGCTCTATAATTAACCAAAAATAATAATAAGGTCACTTAGTAGGCGTGAAGTGCGAAACGACCGAACGGATTACACATCACTTATCAGGGGTGTGCATAAGACACCCACACGAGCCAAGACAGCTGTCGTCAAGAGTCGCGAGCCGCCCCCATTTCTCACGAGCCTCACATCTGCTTAAAGCTCGGACCCTTCTTACAGACTTCATTACACAACAATAAAACTCGGCCTTATTATTTATCAACCCTGGCGCTGATTTCATATAACGGGACCATTCGTTGGGAAGCCATCGCGCGAGCCACATCGCATCCGCCCTGAAGGTTTTCCGCGTGAAAAC
>DWQK01000046.1:0-31781 GCA_018231225.1 Noctuana stator
TTGACGTTCATCGAGTGTATACAAATACCTTATGATGAATAAAAATGTTTTTATTTATTTATTTATTTATTTATTCAATTCCCTATAGTACAGTATGTACTATTAATATTAGGTTTCTATTAAAACTCGTGTTACGCAAAAAAACCAACTTTAAAATTGTCGCGCACATACTTAATGCAAATTTAAGACCTATATGGTTTTCTCGTGGATGGCCTTTCAGGACTGGCCCGTATAGAAATGGGACCACACGGGAAGCTTTCATTAGTATCAGCTTTCAAATAAAAAAAGAATCATCCAGTCGAAAGTTATGAGAACAAATATAAAAAAACACAGTCGAACTGAGAACCTCCTACTCTCGTAAGTCGGTTGAATATTCCTATTCAACGAACGACGACAGAAGCGTACAGCTACATGATTTTCGTGTGTCTTGTATTTAGATTGCAAGAAGCACCTGATTATACTTCAGAGTACTTTCTGCATGACCACTTGCTGATTATGTATTATTTGCGCAGTATGTAAGACCACTTTGTGTATCGTTATCTCAATGTGACGTAGCGCTGGTGTTGCCAGCCTCCCGAAGGCTTTTTTAACCTGGATTTTTAGAATTGGGAGACAAGATTAACTTTTACTTCAAGTTATAGGTAGTCGTAGTTCGAGACGAAACGTTTTATTGGTCTGAAAGTAATTTCCTTACATGTTTTATAGTCATTTTTAATTTGACGTGCCGATAGCACATCTCCGCCGCGACACGATAACGTGTGCGGATCGTACAGCTGTTCCGTTATCACAGTTCCGTGGCGAAGATGTGCTATCGTAAGTCAAATACGGGAGGTGGCAACGCGCACCATTATCAACAATGCTTAAAGAAATATTTGTAGATCTTTATAGCATAAGTGAATGTATGTGAAGCATGGAGTTGTTTTATGTTTTGTTGTCCCTGTATGATTGGCGGGAGGGTCGGCAGTCAACATGCAGCTGTCTAGGAACTAAAGTGGATTGAATACTTTTGGCCTGAACTGCGATCGAAAATCGATAAGTCGATCGCAGTTTAGTCCCTATCGAGAAAATCAACAAATCATTTCTGTCTCAGTGTTGGGAACGGGCCATGCGAGGTTGTATATAAATTGGGATAATAAATATCTTTTGAGAACATTGAGAACTAAGCTGTCTCTGACGTGGTATGCCTCTGATAAGGCAGTGCCAACAGAAGGTCATCAGCTTGCTTGCAGAGTGCAATGACCTGGACTACCTTGTTTCTTGTCTGTCATTCTCTCTTGATGAATGCTCAGCACTTTTTACATCTAACACGCAGATACTAGGCTGACTCCCACAGTGAAACTGAGATCTGATTTTCTGCTTTGCGACTGCCGACTCGACCGAAAATACCGGTTTGTTACATGTAACTTTTATAATTCTTTGACCCTACCAGTCTCTGCGCGGGACTTTAAAACCTTGTATATACTAATTTTGACATTAAGATAACTAAATTTAACCTTCCTATTTATCGTTACCAGTGGCGTAACAACAGGGTGGCATTACAGCCTTAAAATGTATGAGCCCGGAGCGAATATGTGGCCTCGGAATATTGTTTTTAAATGTGTCATGTGAATTGCACCAAAAAATACGAAAAACTTTATCGTCGGTAGGTTGAACTTCTTTATATTTAGTAGGAGAGAGGCTATCAGAGTTATTTGCCACTGTACAGTTGCGCCACTGATCGTAACTACGGGTTATCTTTTAACCTATGTAATGTATACGACGGCTTCTAAGTATATATTTTATATTTCATTATAGTAACGTACATGCATCATGCAAAATGACGAGAAATTCGAATAAAATGTATGCATTAAGTATATAAATTATTACGGTTTTTAACCACAATATGTATAGAAAAATTATATAGTTTATCCTACACCAATATGCTTATTTAACTTGAGGAAATAAGTTGTAAAAGCAAGTGTATTTAATTCAGACAAACTCCATACTAATGAGTTCCCGCATTTCATTTGTAAAGTCATGTTGTAAATTAAACTACGGTCATTCTGTGTATTCGAGAAGCGTACGAAATTTAACTGGACGCGATTAGTTTGTGGCGTAGACTAATCCTGTCAATTTAAATTTCGCTCACTATTGTCATTGTATAAAAGGCAACGAAAGCCAATATTCAATCCTTGTTTCTCATTACTTTTTATTATATATCACACGCGTTAAAAAATATTTCCCAATTTTCTCCACTACTCTGCTCCTATTTTTCGTAGCGTGATAGCGTATACCATAACCAGCTCATGAATATGAAAAATAATTGTACCATGTTCCGTTAAAATCCATCGAATAGTTTTGGTTTTTATAACGGTTATACAGACAGACAGACAAAAATTTTACCGATTGCATTTTTGGCATCAGTATCAATCCCTAATCACCCCCTAATAGTTATTTTGGAAAAATATTTCATGTACAGAATTGACCTCTCTACAGATTATAAGTATAGATAATAAAAATGTTGCGAACATGGCCATGACGTGATCATTATTTTTGATACGACATTTGTGACTATCTAAGTAGGCATTATAACTGTGAAGAGTTTACACGTACCTTCTTATTAGCTTCAAATGTTGTGATTACCGCTATAATAAATATCACGCTTCATTATACCATGATTGCTGTTGTCGAAACAGCAATGGACTCTGTACTTAGGAGCTGTCAATATATGAACGATTTTAAATTATATTAACACCTAATTACGCATTTATTGAGAACATTGTATAATTTTATTATGTTTCCATTGTACAGTATAAAAATAATTTTAATGATTTCTTTGTATATTTCTTTTTCAAATATAACTAAATTCCATGTGTATATTTGTCTTTTAATTTCCCTGCTGTAGGTTCGTTAATTATATTATGAAAATAATAGCCTTAGAAATGCTGCTTCTAGGGCCGCAGTACCGTAATCGCTTACAAAGTAAAACAACGAATTTATCAACAAATTTTAATTACAAAACATAATTGCATATAGCCTAAATCTATAGTTCGTCGTTGAAACGTTGCCGGTGGATATTGTGCCAGAGTGACAGAGTCCCCCAGAAGCGAGACCGGGCCGCCAGATGGCGCTGCATGACAGGCTGCGAGCTGATCTCTAAGTACTCCAGGTTGCTGCCGCTAGAAGCTGCCGGCCACTTAAACGGTAACCGTTCTGGTACATTTGGGTCGCTGTAAAATAAGTCGAAAGTAACTGAACATGTATATCATAATAATAAACCAGGACTAATAATATTAGCTGAAGTGAAGCATCGATGAAAATTTTATTACTTGAGATTATGCTTAAGATGTATCTATATTGTTCTATTCTACTTAGGTAAAAGAAATATATTTTGACATAGCGCTGATTTAGAATACAAAATAGATTTAAGACATCAAGTCCTATAATAATGTCTCAAAGCGCCATTTCAACAAAGGTTGTAAAATGAAACACCAGGGGGAGGCGCTTAGGTGTATGTAGTAGAACAAACTTGAAAGCCTGCGACAGATGGAGCTTTATCCACTTGTATACAAAGAAGAGGCCCTCTTATAATAGAAAAATAGAACATTCCCCCCTAATTAATGGAACTAGAACCCCCATGCAGGAACATAATCTCACCCGCTGATAGCAAAATTGGTCCAAAGGGTGACGATTAGCTTGGACATCTCTACGTCCTCTTCTGACATTGGCTTGTTGAGGAATCTGATAGGGAATAGATGCATCAGCTCGTCTGCGTGACATACACCTGCAACGAAATAAAATAAGCCAGAGTTGACCACAGAGTACTTTTGTGGAGTTGACTCAGATAAAAATTGTGAAAAAAGACATCTCCGGTTTAGAGAGTTCAATTCTATTTAATATCGCTGTCAAAAAAATGTTTAACTTTCCTGTTAGGACTGAGATGTACCCTCAATTAATATATCCCGGGCACCCTGCAAAGCGGAAAGTTAAGAATATGCACCTCGGGGAGAGCAGCGATGCTATTTCCCTGAGCGAACTGCACTACTTTTACTATTAATGTATATGTCAAAACGCTAACCGAAGTCGCCATGTTCATCCCCAAACACCTGGGAAAAGCTGTTGGTGGCTCTGTAGACCAGCTCGTAAAGAAACACCGGCTGCTTGGTGTAATTCAGAGTAAACTCCACTGCTTCCACAGCTGGGTATCCGAAGTACGAGTCGGAGTACATCTGGAGATCACAAAAAATCTGTAGTTAGGTATCATGAAATTGTGTAACCTGTTGGGTGTGACGAGAAAACATTTTTTACTAGCTTAAGCTGCGCATTGTTTTCTGTAAGACAATGACCCTTTCTGTACAAAGGTCTATGCTTCTAGGTCCACTAGATTAGGTTGTGCGGCGACCGTCATTTTGCGTCGTTAGAAATTGGTTAAATAGATCTGTATTTAAGTTAGTCAAACTTTGACACATAGCTGACCCCAATATTTTAATTATGTCACATTCTTTATAATAAACCAGTCTTTTAAGCATATTTTCGAAACAAGCATATTTTGAAAGGCGTTCGATGGCGTCAAATAATTAAAATACTTTTGTTTGTTCTGATATGTACTGACCTCCAAAATGCCCTGCTTCCTGTGATCATCATCTCCATTGAAATATCTCTCGTTCAGCTTGCGTGTTATGAGGTCTGCGTACGGTGAGTTGTCGTAGTAATACGTAATGGGTGCTATCGTATCGAAGCCGGTCACAAATTCTTCATAACGGTTCTTGTATTCCGTGATCCCTAGAAGGACCATGGTTTATTTGAAGTGACACTTCTTAGGATCTCCTAACCTACGTGTACGTTAGGAGTTGACGAAGCGACGTGCATTCAAGATAACCCTATTAATAATAATATTATATATGTCGGCGCACTCAAGCGCCAGCGATATTAATTTGGAATTTTAATCACTCTGGTCCATAGAACTGTATTGTTTATGATAATGAGCTTATCGCATGGGAAAGTGCGTAGTAAGTTCCATGGGAACGAAGGTGACATCATCTCAATGTCGCTGAACGTAGCCGTGAGTCGGTTCTTAACATATCCTGAAGTTGTTTACATTAACAGGCACTGAATGCTTGGGTGGATGTATTAGGGACAGGACGATTCTGCCCTTAGAGGTGACCGAGCGTGACCCACGGATTCGTTATCCATTCCCCCTTTATAATTACCATTGTGCTATTTTAAATTGAGAAAAGACTCTTTGAACTCTGTTACCTTGATATTACAATTTATTGATAAATTCGATTAAGTGATTCGTATCGGACTTGTTTAATCTGCGTGATTATAATTGTTTAAATTCACTCGTGCGTTTCCCTTAGTCGCCCACGAGACTTTATTAGTTTTATGAGATGTAGAACCCCTCTGATGACGTCCGAGAGTCCAACGCTCCGACATATATATTTTTTTTCATTTTAAAAATTGGATACAATATAAATGTGTTTGTCTTCTACAGCAAGCGTTTCGTTAAAGACTTTTCTACAAAAAAACAAATAAATAATGAGAAATTTTTATAAGTACAACCAGTTTAACTCACGTGTACCTATCATTCGGGAATGCCCGACTAGTTTCAGTTTTTTTAGTTAATGATATAAATAAATAATAAGTAATAAGTTTAATTAGGACAAATCCATGTTTAGGAATATATCTGGTCTAGATCCAGTTTATATCATTCCTTCGCTCCTTAGAAACCAGGTAGGTATTCCTCTTCCTTTATCGCACATGATACTATAATTTAAAACACGTGATCTGGCAAATGTCCTGCCTCTTTATATGCCAGGCGAGCCAAGACTAGGGCTGCCACCGCTTAATTTGCTCACCCGGGAATCTTACAGAAAAGGGATAAAAAAGTTTTTTTCATTAGTGATGTTTTTTTTCACTAGCAACAAAAATAATATCACCCCAGTAGGCTCTGCTAATTTGTATTAACTTAGTGTTAATTTCACTGTTAAATATTAAAATTAAATATGTGCCTACGTAACCTTAACAACAGCATTATAAATATTTTCAAATTCCGAGATATAGTACAATTTATTGATGACACATAGCCAAACAATGAAAAGACGTAAAAATTGCTGAAAATAAAATCTGAATCTTTATTAATTGGAGAGCAATGGGAAAAAATGATGAACGCAATAATTATATACATAGGTAATAGTTACGGAAATAGAGGTTTTAAATGGTTTTATTTTGAACACGTGTGTAATCAGTTTTTAACCATACGTAACGACCTAACTATAGGTACACTAATTTAATGAATTGTAGTCGCCCCGAACAAAAAATCACAAAGTATAATACGGATTCTAAGCGAATTAATAACGCCTCTAACGGATCCTGGACGCCCTTCAAATTAAGACGAATTTAGGGTAACTCGGACGCATGGCAACCCTAGGCAAGCTCTAATTTGGAGCAGTGCCAGGCAACGCCGCGCGCCGACGTGAGTGCTACGAGTAGGTAACATGTTTTGGAGCAAGTTGCTTAGGGGATAACATAGTAAACATGGGTATAGAAAATCAGTTGGTATAGAGAACATTTGAATTGCTCTAACTATAGGTTACTCCCAAAATTCAAAATTGTTTACTTCATTTTAGCTCATATTTTCAACTCACTTCATAGAAAGGAGGTTCTCATGTTAGTTGCCTTATAACTTTCGAATCGGTGAAACCATGTAAGTCTTAAATTTAAGTATACCTATGCGCGACAACTTTGAAGTCGGTTTTTTCCGTTATAATTATTAACTAGTAGAGACTTACCACAAACCACGGTATAAAAATTTGTATGATGTGCTGGTACGCCTGTCATGACCACTAAACAGAATATTTTGTTAACAAAACATTTTTGGCGGACTCACTAGGTACCTACTCGTATATTTGAGGCGACCATCTTAGTCCTCATGAGGACGTAGCAACGCCTCCACGTAATACGATCTCAGATAGCACTTCTCTCCTATTTGAGTTTGGTCGTAGATGTTGGGATCTTCAGTGGATTGTATACCACAGCAATTTGTGGTCGCTGAAGTATTGTACTACGTTTAATGAAATTAATTTAATTGCACGAGCCACAATCACAATGCACAATTTTTACGACATTTTTTTATTACAGAATTTCCATCATCATCATAGATAGCGTCCATAGACAATGGACTACAGTAATATTTTTGTTGCCAACAACAGTAGATGTCCGTGGATTGCAGTAACTACTTAACTTTGGTGCATGCTTGTTTGTTACTCAAAAACGATAAAAAAAATAAAGATATCTCTTTAGGTTATACTGTTTTACCACTAGTATCTAAATTTAGTTTATAGCTTCATAAGTTAGCATAACAAAATTTATGAAAATATTAGTCTAATCAAAACACACTACTTAATAACATTTTAATTATAAGTTATCAACCTTCAATGTCACCGACAAAAATGTAGTTTATGGAACACACGCAACCTTTTGACCGTTGCACTTGAACATGCGATAACTTCAAGATAAAGTTAACTATCAATAAAGATATGTTCTTGTAACTATGGGTTTTACGCCACTCGTAAACTTACTTTATGACACTCGTGAACAAATACGAGTACAGTTTTGGTATGAATATCTATACTACTAATATAAGTAATTAAGCTAAAGTGATTTGAGAAGAAACTACGAGACAGATTTGAAAAATATTTTTTGTGTATGACAGCTACATTCATAAGGAAGGTTATAGGATATCAAGAATTTCATTGTAATTCTTAACGCGGGTGAAACGGCGGTGCACAGCTAGTGTATCTATATGTATCTTAACTTTTTGGTTCATAGCACCTTTATATTTTTATATTTTTCTGCTTCATTTTCCATTCTTCACTGTTATACCTACATTATGTTGGTGTTCAATAAATAAATAAATAAACAGTAAGAAAATCCAATAAGTAAAAAGAAAGTAAAATTATATAAAATATGAGACAGTAGTAGGAACGAACTCATTTTAACACATACAACGAACTTTTTTTTTAACACATACTTAAGCATTAAACAGAGCAAAGTGAGTACGAAATAAAATATTTTATACACTTTACTTATACTATTGCATTCTATTCGCTATATACCAATAATAATCTTTCAGAATGAGCCATAACTTTTTATGATTTCGCTTTTTAATTATTACCGTCTTTAAAGTAATGGACATGACAATAAAACTTTACGACGCCATTTTACTTTTAACGCTTAGTACCCGCGGTTTTTGGAAAAATACGAGTAGGTCTGAGTCCGTAGGCTACTAACAGTTTTCATAACATCCTTAATTATTATTATGTACTATAAGAAGGCCGAAGGGACCAAATACAAGACTGAAAATGATTACAAAGACAATCTATTTAGCAAAGCATTATATTATTACATCATTAGCAAAGTGATGTTGACGTAATACACTTTTAATATAATTTAAACATAAATCTAAATTAATGCTATTCCCTAAAAACAACTTTGTTTAATACCATCTTATTACAAAAACGTTGGCAATTTTATTTACATAAATACGAAATCCTCCAACAATCCGCATTGGAGCAGCGTGGTGGAGTATGCTTAAGGTCTTCCCCGCTCGTGGGGAGAGACCCGTGCCCAGCAGTGGGACATAAAAAGGGTTGAAGGCAAATACGAAATAGGTCATAGGTAATGTTACTAGGGTAGAAGGAGATCTTCTGCATGCCCTGTGCACGAATAGAAAAAACTTTTCCGACGCGAAACAAATTACCAGGGCCTCATATATTATTTATATTTGTAATTTCTAAGAAGCATCCAGTTGCAAAGCTTATTATCACAGGCCGACGTCATTTTCAGCGGAGAATAACAAAGTACTGAGAGATTCGAGAGCTCTCTCAATTTCGAAACGGACTTTAATATTCATAAGGCAAATAAATCCGCAATGAGCCGGTTGGAACGCTTTGCCTACAGGAATCAGGCCTTCCTACAAATTGTATACTTACTTTAAAACTTAGGCTGTAGATATTAAGATGCTGACTTTCTAGAGTAAGCGCAGATTTTGAAGGATCCGATTGTGGGGCGATATTCGCAACTCTATATCAGAACTCGAAAAGCTGCGATGTTAAAAATGTACCTTTAAAAAGTTGATACTTAATCGTTATTATTATTTTAATGGACAAGGTCTGACCCAACAGCCACGTGCGACCAATTTGATATATTGTAGCTTAACCCTGTTGCTAAATCTGGTCCCCAAGTCTAACAGTCGTGAAGAACCATGTGATGCTCATATTGTGTTCCATCCTTGACGCAACAAGGAGCCTGAGTACAGGCAACAGACTGGACGGGGGGACGAAATTTATAGGGTTCGCCCGATTTATTTAAAAAGTACATTGGTCGTCGCGTAAACGTATTTTGTCTTTATCTTTTAAAAACATATTTTTAAAATTTGAATTTAGAATCGTCCTCAAACTTCGAGCATTTATTTCTTTATAGTCCATTCGAACTATTGCTTATTTAAGAGCTTCATTAACAAACAGATTTTTTTTCAAAACTACGAAGCAAGGGACAGGGTCATACAAAGAAAACCAAAAAATTAACTCAAAGATAAATACTCCTACATTCTTTCAACCCCAGAAAGGTGTTAGAAATATAATAACGTTCACATCTCACCTCCTTTCGAAATTTAATCGGCATTACGTAAAAAAAATCCCTTTACCTGACGAACACGAACATTTTTTATTGGACTTTCATCTTATTTTGCGCGTCAAATTATACACTAGCGAATCTTCATAATTTATAAACTCAAAGGTATTTGGTTTAAGAGGCGTACATTTTGGCCTAAAAGGTAAACTTACCTTTTAGCTTACTAAGGAAAGAGGCCCGTGTCCATAATAAAAAAAGTTTGCATATAGATGAAATATTCAACATTCCTACAAACAAACCAATCAAGATTCAAACCGCGACTAACAGGTATTTATGACGTTGCCTCTGTCGCACGTTGATGCGCCGATCAGCTCTGACGCTGGCTACACCTCCGTCATCATTACTGTGTATGTGTAGTTGGACAAGCTGGGTCACACCAACAGCATAACATATACAACATTCACAAACAATTCTTAAACATCTAAGTCGTAACACTAATATGTATGCCTCTTACAGGCGTGTACAACATGCACCAAATCTGTGTAAGATACAATTTTTATAATTTAATTCTAGTGTGGTTTTAACTAATAATTATACAACATCGAGATCGGCGGACTAGCGACAGCAAGCTCCGTAGATAAATCGTAATGTTACAATACAACAGGCAATTTCGGTGGAGTTCCGCGCGCGATACAAACGACAACGTGTGCGGAACGTCCAACGGTTTCGCTACAGTTCCGCGGCGGAGATGTGGTATCACCATAAGTCAATGACTACTGGTGAACGCGATGCGCGAGCACGTTGCGCCGCATCGCGTGACACACGAGATGCGCACCAACCGTGACATCGATGTCACGTCTTCGTTTTTTGTATTTTTTTTACGTGAAAACACTTTCCGTCACATGATATGTGGTAATCCAATGCAATGAATCATATAATATTTCATTCGATGTGTTCAATTAAATAAGTACAGTAATAACTGTGATTTGCTACAGATAATAGGTATTAATATTTTTTGCAGTTTTTAATAGGATATATATGTAGTATGTAGTTCAGCGCATGTTGTTTATGAGTAAACTTTTGCGTATTGATTTGAGCTTTACTAGCGGACTTAAAAATGATGATTTTGCGTTAATTCGCAAAACAGAATAAGTCATTTAAATGCAATAGTTATGTGATAAAAAGCAATGAAATAATCTTTACCTTCATTTAAATTGCACCTCTAAGGAATGTTGAGCTCTATTTCCTAATTATATTTTACAGGATCACAGCCTACAATTATAATATATTATTTATAACAATTTGCTCGTTCTATTATAGAAGGTTTTTTGCTTGAAGTCTCATTTCAGCTTATTCCACAATCACCCAAGTCAATACCAGCAAGGCCGCCCCTCCGCGGACTTGTAAATGTTTAATGCGTTTCAGCGCGAAAGATCAATTCAACATCACTTGATATGGCTGTTTTTGCACAGTTTACCTGATAAATGTAAGAAAATTAGGGAAATTTTATAAGGGTATCCGTATTATTCCGTATTGTTGACCACTTTTGATGCGACTTAGCTGCACGACGACCACAATTTTTTGTGATAATTATTAATTTTTACCTACCTATTTGTATTCACTTCATATTCAATCTTTTCTACTATGGAATAGCTTCATTATTTAAATAATGGACTTCAATAATAAGCTAATAAATAAACTAAAATAAAATATTAAACTTCCCATCTTCCCATAAACTATTGGGAATACAGCTTACTTTATTTCAAATAATTGTTAACTATTCAACCGCGAATTTTTCAAACTATTTTTCTTCTGATAGGCAAAACCCTTATCGCGATTAACACGACTCTTACAAGTATCAGTGTTAGAGGACTTTAAACTGTCCTTTTACTTAGCGCAGCTGCTTTGAAGGGAATTACTTGATCAATATTACAAAGTTTCAAACTAAGCGTCTAAGAGGTATTAAAGGACTCATTATAAATTTAACGTTGCAAAGTACAAAAGTTCGATGCTTATTTATATTTTGTTTGACACTTAGGCACGAAGAGCTGTTTTTTATTCGCTTTTCAGCTGTGAAAGTTGTTACTGTTAAAACTAATAGGTAAGCAGGTACATTTAGTATGAGACAGAGAATAGCTCTTGTTGTATTAACGTGCATGCTAATAATATAAATTTTAATGCACTATAAATCTTTGACTAGGTATGTGTTTATGGTTTGAAAAAATTAAAGTTGAACTGAAATAGATCATTATTGTAGGTACCTATAACAATGGATTTTCCGACACAAAATTAGTTCTAAAAGATTCACTTTTCATAAAATCATGAGTTTAAAGTAAACACAAAAGTGGAGAAAGATCCATCAATGGATTTTAGTGGACATCGCCTATAAAAATTCTGAAAAACACTGAATTAAAGAAAAAAGGAATAACATAATTGTAGAGCAAAATTTGCAGTCGTCTCGAATATAATATTATTATTGTTGCAATAAAACACAACATTACCCATTTCAAAAAGGAACATTTAAATATAAATTGGCTATTTCTATAGATGGCAGACGTCCATAGCAATTGGTAGAGCGTGCCAATATATATGGAATTTTCGATACCTTCGGCCATATTGCGTTGCGCGGTTGTCGGTTCACCACAAATTATGAGCACTGGTTGACGACCCCTGACATTCCGACGCAAGCTCCGAATTTCCGCCACACTTGCTCCATATCGGGTAACCGCATGCCAGATGTAATGATTATGAAACCTATTTATGTTCTGATATATTACGTATGTCATTTGTCCCTTTCTCACTCATTCTGTCTCAGCTTGGACAAACAGAAAATGTTATGGCAAGTTTTTATACAAACTTTGGCAGTGATTTAAAAAATAAACACCAAGGGTATTCAAGACATATTCCCAAGAGAATTCGTACAAGTTTATAGAGAAACCCACAGGAGCATCAAAAGTTTTATAAATCTGAACATAAAAAAACGCGCTACGAAAAAAACCGACTTCAAACTTGTCGCGCGCATACTTTGAGAATTTGCCGGACTTGTCTCATGGCTGCCGTTATTAGAACTACACCAAATTAAAATTGGACCAAACAGCTAAAAAAGAATCATCTAGATGGGTTCACCCAATCCAAAGTTATGACGTAACAAACATAAATAAAAAATACAGTCGAACTGAGAACCTCATTTTTTTTTTTTTTTTATTTCATAGGAAAACTTACAGCTAAAACAGAATGTGACAGTAGCTATAACACAAAAACAATATTCCAATGAGATTCCAATTCTATGAGAGTTCCAAAAAAAATAATCAAAAATATTTTATTGTTATTAATATTTCAATCATTTTACAGGTAACGGATTCTCCCCTGTTAAGTTTTTTTAAAAATCTGTATTAGGAGAGGCCCCTCTTCCCTCCGAGTGGTCATTTGTACCTATATAAGTATAAATAAAGAATTTACAACAGTTTCCATATAAAGGGATCCGCTTCACTTGCTGCCACTCAACATCAACTATTATCTTTCGCTGTCAAGCCTTCCTTCATTCCAGATAATCAAATACCGTCATTCGAAGCGAAATTAATTTTCGCCTCCTCACTTGAAATAGGAATTCAAATTAGCAAATGGAAGGGACTTGGATAATTTTACTTCATTGGCGTAGTTGATCTCTATTGCGAGGCAGTAAGGTTGAAAATCGAACCCACTGTCAGCGCTAGATGCAACAATCATAACAATTTGAAACGTCATTTCAAATAACGAGAGCACGGAGAAGTTCACGTTGTTGACTCAAGATTGGAATTTAAGTGATGTTGTGTAAAGTGAATCTGTAAAGATAATTCCAAACCCAAATATCTGAACGAAACTGTCTTACGAAAACATAATTAATTTTACAACTAGCTTTTCCCGCTACTTCGTCTTTTTTTATGACATGAAACAGCAGACGAGCACGCAGGCCACCTGGTGTTAAGTGGTCGCTGCCACCCATAGACATCTACATCCATCCTCAAGCAGGCTCGTATCCTGAGGTCGCATGTATCGGAGGCTGATGATCCTCATGTAAGTTTGGCCGGCAACTACACCTTTCCACCGAAACACAAATGAATTGCTTCATTTGCTTCTTGGCTTACATGGGTGCAGCGGTGGTACTTCCCCGGTCGAACCATACAAGTTCTACCATCTACAGTTCTATCGTCTGCGTGAATTTCAAAATTAATTGGACCAAGGAATCACGCTGTCTCATACAAACTTTGCCCCCATCTATCACTCCATTAGGGTTAGAATTTCGGAAAATCCTTTCTTATCGGATGCCTACGTAACACAATGAACAAACACTCCAAGTTTCAAGTCTCCACGATCAGCGGTTTAGGCTATCCGTTGATCCATCAGTCTGTAATTGAGGACAAAGCATTTTATAAGTGTATATGAAAATGAAAAATTTTCTCCGCAAGTAGGATTGGAACCCATTGCTATTTTCGATATTCTGTACAACAATTGATCCTCTATCAAGACAAGCAAGCGTATTAAAAAGTTCTCTTTTGTCTTTGCTTACCTTTTAGTTACTGAATTCAGTTTCATAGATAAAAGACCATCACTCACTGTAGCCTTTAGGGTGTGACAAGGGACGAGATGAACGCACAATTAACAGCTTTTCTTGATAGATGAACACAGGCCTACCACAAAAAGCATGTGACTAATTGCTTTTTGTTTTTAACCGACTTTAAATAAAAAATAGGTCGCTTTACGAAGTCAACTAACTTCAAAATTGTCGCGCCCATAAAGTACTTTAAGACTTTTGAAGGTTTTCTTATTGATACCATTATCAGAAGCATCAGCTGTTAAATTTAAAAAAATATATTCCAAATCGGTTCCCCAGTGGAAATTTTTTAAAATACTACCGTCTTTTTTATGCAAATACAGTCGAATTTTAAGAACTTAACTACTTTTTTGAAGTCGGTAGAAAATTACTTTCAAATTTCAACGGTTCCCAAAGTAAATACAGATTGTGCTCGAAATTCAAGTTTATTTTGAAATCCCGTGAAATTGTTGTATCTAATCCCTTGTTTTCATTCATTCGAATTAGTCACAGTAGCTGTGAGTTTTGTGACAAGGGACAAGACAGATGGACTGAGGACTAATACACAACACAGCAATGAAATGAAGGAATGTTGTTTTGTTACTGGGTGTTTAATCGCTTCCAGTCACGACAGATTTGATATTTAACTGGGTGAAGTAAAACACTTTTCGATTACTAAAACGGCAATAAGTCTAGCGGTAAAATTTCATGGAAAATATTTTTATTATTAAAGATTTTATAAATTTAGTTGATGTTCAGAAAATTAAATTTTTGAGAAATGCGCGTCTTCTAAAAGAATTTGGTAGTTTCGACTGATTCAGTTAGAATTACCGTAACTTAGTAAGCCGATGGATTGGCTTATAGGAACACCTCGCCACAGTTGGGTACTTACTTATTGCACCAGTTATCACTTTGTTAATAGGATAATCAACAGAGACTGAGCAATGCTCGGATTACAAGGTACTTTCGGTTATTCACAATAGATTTTTCAGCCTCAGAAACGTTAGCTAATTCTTCGGAAAACTCTACATTTAGCAAGAACAAAACACGACTTCGGGGAATCCTTGTTCAATCTAAGTTAAAGCGGGTTAAACACTGAACGGTCGATTGTCAAAGGAAATATAATCGACGTAACAACGGACCATGGCTCGCTAGTTTACTTTAGCCCCGTCGAGACACCGAATGTAGTTCAAAGTGAGATGTCAACTGGACCGTATATTTGTTCCCTGGGTGAAGTAACTGTAGTTCTAAACTGAAACTTGTTTATTTACAGTATAAAAGCAGGCTAAGAAAAACTTTATAATTTGTTTATCGGCCAGTAGTTACATAAACGTTGCAAAAGACAACATCTACTATCAACAGAAATTGGACGACCCATGTGTAGTGGTTACAACGCCAGTCCACCATTCAAAGGGTCCCGGGTTCGATTCCCAACGGTGCAAAAATTTAAGTGATGAATTTAGGTTTCTGTTCCCGGTCTGGGTGTTTGTGTATTTGTCTTTACATGTGTCCATGGCACCCACGACAATGGGAATCCTAGTGTGGGGCTGTGAGTGTGAAGAGGTATTTATTTATTCATTTACTTTTATTTAATTATCGATATCACTGTATATTACCTACACGTGTACACGTGTCGACATTTTATACTCCAAAATATCTTTGTCGCAACTTTTGAAAAATCCTTAGAATTTTAAACTTCGAGCATTATTATATCAATTCAGATAATCTAAACAGAAAGTTTTTGTGACGAGAAATGACAGTGACTATGCGATCAATAATTTGTCTACAACGTACATACTCGTAATATGTAATGTATCACGACCAAAAATATACATCTGACGATTCCCACACCTTCATTGGAATACAAGCGTTTCAAATCTTCTACTCGTAGTTACACAATAGACTTCAATTTCGCTTATGAATTTTGACAGCTACGTGAATTACAGAACGAAAGTTTCAGAAGTACGCAGCTTTATATCCTCTGCACATGCGATAAGGGTTACTTTGGCTTGTAAGTCCCAACAGCTGGTAGTTCTCACTGCCTGCTGCCACACCTAAGGTCCTCAGATCGATATCCGTGCGTGACTTGTACTTCGTACAATTCTCAATATTAAATGTAATTTCTCCGAAGTTGGTACGAACGGAATGTCGATGAGGATGCCATGTCACAGCTCATTAAGCTGAGGAGACGCTTAGGGATCTATCGCACGCGATACTTCTGTACGCAATGTAAGAAAATCAATTCTGAAACGAAGCAAACATGACATTTGTGTTCTTCATTCATCAATCATAATAATTAGACAAGAACAAAAAGGGGTTTTAATAAAGACCATAGAGTTATTATCAACTTATTCGAGAGAATAAATTTTTTTAACCATGTTATATAGGCACATGTACCTAACCTGACTAAGTCCTAGGCGCACGTGCTCTGATGCGATGCCACGTTTGAATGCCAAGATTATACCTACACCAACTCATTTATCCTCGAGATAAATACGTAACAGTAACAGTTTGCACAAAGTCAATAAATAAAATCATAATCAAACGTTTCAAAATATAGCAAACGTTATGAGTTAAAAAAAAACAATTCAATAGATTCACTATGGTAGTATTAAACTTTACGTAATGTATTATTTAGTCAAACCTTGATAATTAAGTATCAACGAGCCAACCTTTAAGTACCTAAACGTATGAGAAAAATCACTTCATAATTTCCTCGACATTTTCTCGAGCAGAATAAAGGTGCACGACGTAAATGCTTTACGTGACCATGCATTTACTTAGCCAGATACCAAGCACAGAGGACAAAATCTAAGGCGACCTACCTATACTTTCCAACACAATAAATAAAAAAATATTACAGAAGAGAACGAAACGGGTAAGCAGGTCACCACCTGCTAAGTGATCTTTGTAGCCTTCAAACATTCACATTCAACCTCAAGCCTCATTTGAGGTCGTGTGAAGCGTTGTATCTGAGCTAATTCTCCGATGTGTGAAGCGTTATCATTATTATTTACAGTTCTAATAGTTCATTTCAAGAAACAGACTATTTGTCTTCATACAGTAAATTAGAACCAGGATCGACATTAGAACAGGAAGCTTACGACCACAACAACAGGATCAGATCACGAAGAGCAGAAGCAATTAGCGCCACTGCATACAGAATGATTAATGGGTCCCTACAGACTGTCACCGCTTGCTAAGGAGTAACGGGAGCATCGGTAGATTACACGAGATGCGCCAAGACAAATAGAATCAGATCAGATCAACGTTTATTAAGATGCCTTGGAGAGCGTTTATAGAGAGGTCGATGCAATACCCGCTACAAGACTATTTGTGTCCGAGACGCGAATAGATACCGAAGGCTTTGACGTATTGGACTGGACAGATTCGCCGTCATCTACATGAGTGGTAGCGTCTGTTTTAAAATACTTACATCTATCATACTATCTAACATGTGGGAATGGCCCTTTCGATTAACAGGACGTGTTAGTTAAATGAATGTCAATTCTTTTTTTATCGTTTATGAGTTGCAAACGAGCATGCAGGTCACTTGATGTTAAGTAGTCACTCCAACCCATGGACATCCACGTCCATCTCAAATAGAAGAAAAGTCCTATCTGAGATCATACGCCTTGCTACTCACGAGAACTGAGATGGTCGCCTCAAATATAGTGTCCAGCAGCAAAACTCACCAACTGAAACAGCAGCAACAGAAAGTGGTACCTCCCCGAGTGAACTCTATACACTCTACCACCTACAATACTTACATAAAGCAACTATTGCTGACTTTGTGGCAAAAGAATACTGATATACCTAAACTACCTACAATATAATATCAACGACTATTTCCCAGAAAATCATAATCTATGTGTTGGAAATTACATGCTCTACTCTCTGGATTTAGATTTTTACGATCACCCTTTTTCAATATAACATCCTGAACTAGAACCGTAACTAACAATTTCGGGTAAGCTCTTCCAGTTTACCGTAAAATATGCGACGGATAAAACTAAATGGTATAGATAACTATAAAATGAATCCAACGGAATTCAGGAATCAAAAGCTTCGGATTATAAATGTCGTTTTCCGGTCGTTTTACTGCGCCAATCGAGATATGCCTGGGCATAATCACGATACACCTGAATTTCTTGAAATACAACCCACATCATCATTCAATGATTTGTTTGCGCTGAAGTCTTTTCCCAGAGTAAACAGAGTTTTACACAATACTACAATGCTTCATTGTTTACTTACTGAATCCGAATTTAAACACGATGTTATAACAATAAACGTTAGTCTCTTCTCCTTCTCCTTCTCTCTTAATTAGGGCATTTATCCCATCTACAAACCAAATTTATAATCTAAAAACTGCTGAACACATACCTAAAACGTTTAATTTGATGTCTCGTAACAAACTACACGAAATACTCTTCTTCTATATATCTTGATCTCATGACGGTAACACACTTGGTGCTTCCATAACCTAATTTATCATTTCGTAACGACAAGGAAAACGCGTAGGAAAATCTGCCAAACGTTGAAATAGTAAAGACAATGACAAAACACTCCATTACTTCCATTAAGGCTTGTGTTGTACTGCAATCGAGTAGGGAACAAGCTAAAGCTAGGGAATTTGGTCGCACGTTAAGGGAGGGGAATGAGTCAAGCAAGTGTAACATTGTGTGACAAGAAGTTGAGGTATAAGGAGTCATTAGGTTAGTGACATGAAAATCTAAAGTTATATCGATTCAAATGACAGCGCTCGCAACTTATTACGTATGACATTCGGAGGGACCCAAAGGGCCTCAGATCTTGTTTAACGACTATTAGCTATCAATAACAGCCAGGATCGTCAGCTATTGGTGAAGGTCTGAGATTGGTTTTAAACAGTATCTTTGACATCAATGTAAAAAAAATGACTTGCTTAAAGGGCTTCGAATATTTAGAAATTTATTTGCATAAAAAAATCAGTGTACATGTTGTTGTAATGTAGGTAATTTGGTTACAAGAACCTAGGTATACACCTACTCATTACAAATACTCATAATACGATTTTTTTTTTTTTAAACGACTGATGTTTATCAACATAGCTCCATAAGTTGCCTGTTAAACTAAATCACATATCGCGTACTTTCACAACGTGTGACAATCAATCACAATTCTCGTGAATCTCATGAGACGACTCACCACGATAATCTATCGCGAAAAATCTCTGTACAATAAATTCTGAACATTCTTTATCGCAATTCTGATCCAATAAGTGTGATCTTGGTTATTGCCAGAGAATATTCTTTCTGGCTGTCATATTCAATTAGTTATGATTAGTTCATGTGATGTTCGAATCGTAATATGTTTATGCGGTATGAAATAACGTTCTGCTGTTTATTTTCTCGAAGCGGATGTTTACAATCATTCGATGTACCTACCTACATTTTGATACTTAAGTCCAACATAGAAAGAAATAATTTAAAAGAATTTTTAGCTTGTATGATTTATTTCATATTTTTGGCTAGGTACATAGACAGACCGACTGATGATGTGAGTTAGTGGTTGCACCGCTACCGTGAGCAGCCGACAATCTTACTAACACGAGGTGCCCAAAGCCGATGAACAGTTTATAAACACACAAACAAAATTCTCTTCTGATTTATTATATTAATAGATAACTAATTTATCTAGTCTTATTATAATTCGACAGAAGCTGACTAATAACTCATTTCTCTACTAATCCACAATCAGATCAGCGTGGTGTATTATGATCCAGGCTTTCTCTTGACAAAAAAAATCAATCTTGACAAATTTGGTGGATCCAGATCCTTTTTAAGATATTATATGGATACATAAAAAATATTAAAGTCCATTGAAACATGCTCTGCCGAGAAAAACAGCTGAAAATGTGCGTTTCCCACATTTACTTGGCACTAAGCCCAGGGCAAGAACACGGATTGGAACGGTGTCATAAAAACCTTATCTCGAATGCGATAAAGTTTAATTTCCTCTGTACATTACTTATTTTCACGGCTACGCCTACACTACGAAGTTTTTTCTTGGCAGTCCTTATCAAGTACGCGATTTGAAAATGCTTTTAGAATTCATTCTCCTAGTTTAGATTCTAATGCCCGTTGTGTCAAGGTAATTGTCCGAATGAAGAAAACGATGTGATTTTAATAAAAATTTATACACTTTTAAAGAAAATCTATCGCAACGTCGTCGATTTAACAACTCTCCGTTTATTGTCCTCATAGAATGTGATTATGAAAATTATTCTGTAATTTAAATGTACCCACACGGTATCGCCTTGTCTTACCTGGAAACAAAAGAAAAAAATTCATTCAGGTGAAATTTTAAGAAAATACAAAGATGACTGCTGCAACAAATCTATAGAATCGTGGTTAAATCGGTTATATGGTATTAGCTGTGCCCTCCTGTTTTATCCACGTTAAGAATTGCAACGTAACGCTTGATAGCCTATAGTCTTCCTCAATAAATGGACTATGTTACACTCAAAGACCTTTTCAAATCGGTCCAGTAGTTCCTAAAATTAGCGCGTTCAAAGAAACAAACAAACTTTTCAGCTTTATATTATTAATATTATTAGTATAGATAATCCAATATTAAGCCTATAAGTCCCTTGGAAAATTTTCAATATCCTTTCCATTACCGAAACAGCGGACAGAAAGTTGTCACTCCGGTTTAATTTAAAGCTTGGGGACACCTACAAAAACTATTGGTAGAGTTCAACGAATTTAGGTTCGGTACATTCGATTTTCAATTAAAATTTTTCCAAGTTTTCTCCTATAAACAAAATACGCGAAATTGATGAACTTTTGCTATAGTTTTAATTGAAGTTGCAACAGCCACTTTCACACAGTAATCCATTGCAAAACAATGAAATATAAATCTTAATTAATTATGAGCAAAGTTCACAATTCGCTTGGTCTTATTAAATATGTGTCCGTTTGTAGCGTAATCTTAAAAATTAACTACATCCTTATTATCCTGTTATCCTTAATGCACATAAAACAGTTCAGAAAGCTCCCATCACTCCCGTCTGTAATCAAATCGCAATCCAGGGTCACACGAATTAATCGAACCATGGTCGAATCATTCGATATTACCGAGACGATGGCTATCGATTTCTGTATATTGTTGTTTTAATTAAATTACTGTTGTACAAAAGATTTTATTTAAATGCTTTTACGGAACATAAGCTTAAAATGCTTTTGTCCGTGACGTGAATTTGAATAAATCGGCGTTTAAACGACCTATCGGCCAAATCGTTTTTGTTGGATTCAGATAACCTGTTCATTCATTTCTATCACAAATTCAATGCAGACCTATTTTTTATTTTATTGACATGCATAATAACTTACGACATTATTAAGAACATAGAAACAGTAAGCCGCAATTGAACTACTACAATCATATATCTTAAACGTATTATTTATACGATATTTAATAATCCAACATCTTTAATTAATACAGACTCTAGTCTCATTAACTGGGTTTAACAATAATTATCTCGAATGTACCGGTCACGGAACAATATTTACTTTATCCCAATAACGCTAAAAGTTTCAAGGCCAGGCACAGCGAAAGGCCCCAAAAGACCTTCAGTAGGGTATAGTTCTCTTTGAAGAACAGAACAAATACGCTCGAACTTCACGCTTCTGAAGTGCACCCGCTATTGAAGAGATTGAACTATACAAGTTCTCGCGTATACGCTTGCGTTCCTTACGAGAACGTGACTAGGATCAGTTTAAAGAAACGGCTTTTAAATCATTCCGTCATCACTGGGGTGACCTGGTTTTTAAATATTTCTCATAGCCATAAAATTTAAAATCAAGCGAACTTACAACTGAAGTTCGATTGAAATTATGTGAACAGCTTCGTTCGAAGCTATTTATAATGGAGGGTCACTCCGTCCGTCTCTCAGATAATAATATTAGAAGGCCAGAAATCTATATCTTCGCAAATATAGTAGAGGAATTGTGATAAACCAGAACTTTTTCTGGGATACAAGGCTTGTTCCACAAGTATGTCTGAGTATTAAATACATAACAATTTTTTTTATACATAATCCTTACAATAAAGCAACGCATCAGCACAAAGCTAGAATCTACTCTCCGCCTTCATTGTCTGCAGTTAACTCAAAGAAATTTTAATTACCTACTAGTCTTATACAATTATCCTCTTTTGTGTTTCTTTGCTTCAGTTTGTTACCACTGAAAGCTCGCTCCTTCTATACATATATACTATCTCTGTACTGATTCCTTTTTTTCTACTAGAGTTTTATGAATTAAAATATAGGACACAAGTGACAAGCCAGTGTTTACATAATCATTCATGTTACAAACTGTCACTTGCAATTAATATTTGCGTATGGCTTAATCAAAATGTTCACGAAAATTCGACGAATTCCGAAGAACCGCAGTGACATTGACACCGCTGGGAACTCGCCAGCGCTTCCGGGTTCGACTCCCGGGTAACGTGTTGTAAATAAAGGTGTGCCCTTGAATTTGTGTCATTTACATGTTAATTAATTTTTCCTGTGAGATAGAAGAGTCGAAATAAAACTTATATTTAACTAAAATAAATTTAATCTTTAAATTACGTACTATGGTGTGCAGGCTAAGCAAATGTTAGTTGTTAGTGTGTCCGTTCCAGTAGCTGAGGACCAGAATACAAGCTACCTTGCCAGTCGTAAGAGGCGAGTAATAGTGGGCGTCATACTTGTATAGGTACATAGGAAATCGACTTGGCTACAATGAGTGTGGCTCGGGATGAGCCGTAGCTGGAATTTGAAACTGCGTTCTTGTTTCAAATTAATAATTGTTTATATGAGATCCAAAATAAATACATATCGTCCTCCAGTCACTATAATACGATAGCATAAAATAACGCAAACCTGCGTCCCACAGTTCTGGACAATATTTGTTTCAAAGCTAGCTAGCGAGTGTCCTAAACGTTCAGTTTTACGATCGCAACTTCACTAACGACACTTTACTGGTTTCGCAGTCATTCTCTAGTCATAAACTTTTATCCTGTGCCGTCAACATGTCATAACGGAGCGGGAATTATGCTTGTGTAGCCCTATAAGTCCTAGTTATTAAATAGTAAGCAGTAAAAGTTAAGTAATAAATATGTCGTTATTAGAGAGCCAGCATGGAGTCAATGAAATAATATGTTTATGTTGAAAACTTGAAATAGAAACCAAGAAAATATTTGGAAATTAAATAGTAAAATGACAATTAAAAAGTGCCAATTTTTCACCCAATTTACAATCAAAAAGTGCACCCGAAAGGTATAAGAAGAAATGCATCAAAAAGGTATGTTAAAACTAAAATAAGTAGTATTTACCTAATCTTAGTAACCGGCAACCCCGAATGAACTCACAGGCCATAAAAAGTCATAAGCAATTAAAACACAACTGAGATTTTCTAGCATCAACTACATAGATTTTGTTCGCATACAAAGTAATGGACATTGCGCCGCGGTCTCCCAGTAGACGTCTAACAACCTCAAGTAGATTGTGTTCCGTCGACCGGCAATATTCCAATTAATCCAATTTAAATATCATTTGAAATCGTTGCAGCATCCATGCGTTGATTCCAATGTTCTATTTGTTGAAACAAAGATTTTTTTCACGAAATAGAATTCACACAGCACTACTACTATGCCCCTTTGGGAACTGTCTTTACATTAGGTACATGATACTATCTTCTATATTACTTTGGCCAGTCATTATATATATTACTAGCTGTGGTCCCCGGGTTCTCCCGCGTTAAGAATTGCATCGAAACGCTTGATAGCCTACCTCGATAAATGGACTATTTTTTAACAAACAAACAAACTCTTCAGCTTTAATTATTAGTATAAATGACACACCATGACTTACCACGCTGGCACATGGTCACTAAATCCAGTAGAAATTTTAATTTAACCTTACGAGAGTGTAACCAATATTATCTGTGGTTCAAATAGTACACAGTTTTAAAAATCTCCGAACAAGATGAAACAATTACAGATTGTGTTGTAAGAAATTACAGTATTTCTGTCACTTTCACTTTCTTCTGTTCTAGCTCATAAGGACTAAAATTACTGTAACGATTTATTAACAGTGTAACGGATCCCCGAAGAGTACAAAAACGCGCAATAATATAAATCAGAAGCCGCAATAGGTAGCACAATCAGGCGTGACACATGAGGCGCGGACTGCATGGGGCAGATACGCCCGCGCCATTTGTCAACCCGCGCACTGTTACTCAACCTGAAGACAGCCTTTTTTTTTAAATACTTTGAAAAAACTTTTTCTTTTATTTTTTATCATATTTTCATTATTATTAAAAAATAAAAGAATTAATTGAGCCTTCACAAGACGCCTGGTAAATGGGAAACAAGGAACCAATTTTGATTAGAGAATGCACGCATAGACGCTTTAAACAGTTTATTGAATGGACGAATATCGCATTTATTAACCTAAAAATATCATACAATCAAAATATTTAAAAAACGTATTGTTTGAATGTCAAAAACAAAATTACTTTGAAATAAAACAAAGGCTATACTATAGATATACGAAGTCAGCGCGAATCGTGAAGCTAAATAGGAAGTTAAACATAGAGATTAGAAGCATGTGGCTACGTAATTATACGTCGTCGCGTCGCGTAGTATTAACCTTTGACCGTCATAGTACCACCTCCTTATTTGTCAAATGAAACATTTTACATTACCAAACCCTGAAGCGATTCTATTCGTAATTGCTTTGAAGAAGAATTATGATTTTATAATTTAAAAAAACAATTAAGTAAATAAAAGAACAACAAAAAGTTGACAATCTCTGTTCCAACGATATAAACTTCTGAATCGCTGGATACATCGCTAAAGCCGTTTCAATCTCTGTCCGCTTTTTCAAAATAGACCCTAGCGTCCATAAATTACATCCCAGATTACCTTGACGGGCCGTATTTTTATCTCAATTGAAGGCGAACGAAGCAGTACTGAAACAGACGCGCTGTTAAGGATATTTTAATTATTGAGGCTTGTTCTTCTGAACTGCGGGAGTCTAATTATGACTTTTTTTATTTGTTTTTTAATAGAGCGAACTGAAAGTGGAACAACTTTTATTCCTTTATGCTCAACTGCTTTCAGAGGATTCTCTTCTCGTATTATCTCTAACTAGTTAACTACGATACAATGTGTGGGAAATTCTCACACACTACTTCGCATTAACCATTTAAATAATAACTTGCCGAGTAGGCGATTATTAGAAAACATTACACTTTGTTTTGAAGGAATGCCGCGGTTATTTTCCGTCGGCTGTTTCCCCCGGCCTACCTTAGTCAAAAGGGCGTCTATAGCCGATGCACCGTATTATTTAACGTTCATCCATGTACCTATACAAATAAATACCTTTCAATGAATAATTTTTTTTATTATATAGGTATATAAAAAGTTTTATTCAGCGACTAATATTTATTCAGACACGTAAAATGTGATGTACTGCAACCACAATTAATAAAGGAAAGTATTTGATACAGTTTTACATTGCTTAATGATTTTTCACTCGCCCCCACACCAACTAGTGCAGTCTGAATGGGCTCTGAGTGTTTCATTCAATCCGATACACTTTCCTGCAACGTGTACACTACACACGCGCGCGGTCCAACCTGTCCCTAATGGGATAACATTTCGGCTATTGCCTATGCCGGAGCGAAGCCGCGTGACTAATGCTTGTCCATTACCAGAGTATCGTTTACAGGGGAAGCGACCCCATTTATAGGTGAAGCAGGAAAGGTTAAATTCTGGCGAAATTTACTGCCGCATCAGGATTCTGTATGTGGCATTTCGTCTGCATGACTTCAAATCGTGTTCTATTTTGGATTAAACTATAGGAAGTGCTTCTAGCGCGTTTTACATGGTTTTTAAACAAAATAAATGTTTTATAGCGTTATAATTAATTGTAACTCGCCAACTTCAAAATTGTCGCGCACATATTTAATGCAAATTAGCAAATTTCTTATAAAAATTCTCAGAAAATTTTATTCCACATAAAATTAATACCGTAATTAGTGCTCAGAAACTTTCTCATTAACAAAAGACTTATGTTTCGCTTCGTCTTAGTCTACAATAAGGTATGATATACACGCTCGCTGTTCTATCTAAATGGCTGGAAAATTACAGCTGCACTATTTTATTAATTTTTTCTTTGGTACAATAAGGTTTGCTACATACAACTAGAAGATAACTATTGACTCTTAGGTGAAAAATTTTCAGGTTTCATTAATCAAAATGGTCTACTGTGCATTCGGTTTCACTCATGTAGGTCTAATACGTAGAGAGAACGGACGAAGCGCTTAGTTTGCAATTGAGGAGTTTCAGCAAAGAATGGATGTATTTTCGTCAGAGCTCCTTGAAGTTCGATAGATCTCTTGGCCAGTTATAGTTTCTCTATATATGGGCTTAGTAATTCCGAAGATGAGGTAGAGGGTCGTAGTCAAAACCACGGGGCAAAATCAACCAATAAGTAAATCGCGGACATCTTTACGTTTTTAGCGTTCAATTCTATCATTAATAGTATCATTAAGAGCAACAGCAAAACTACGCTAAACAACTAAAACTAAGCGGAAATTAATGTATCTATTTGCATACATATAACGGCCAAGAACATTGACCTTTCAGCGTTTATATAATCCGAACATTGCGTGCGCACTGAATGATTTATAACAAACAGTAACAAAGCGAAATGAGTAAAGAAAACCAATGCTATTTGTAAAAATTTCACACGCAACTATAAAAAAGCTTTGTTGATAGATTAAACATTTAAAACCTCTATCCTAAACAGCACTGAAATCATTTAAATCTATTGAATAAATGCCGAGAGCGAAAGTGAATATAGCAGCTCATTAGTTATAGATATGCTGGAACTACGAGAACGACTACGGAGATATGATTAACGTACCGTCAGCAAAAAAAAGTTTTTGGATAAATTGTATTTTAATTAAAAAAAAAAACAGATATCTAATGACCAAACGACCGGATCTCATAGTATATATTAAAAACAATAAAACTAGAAACTTATCCTATCAGTGTTACCTATTAAGAACTATCTGAATGAATAGTTTATGCCTTTGTGTTAACCGTAATACTAAAACACAATATTTAAGTATCTTGAGCTAGAACGGTAACATTAAGCCACACTTGCCACATTTTATAAATATTTTGTGTCCGTCCCCCCAAGTGGAAGGTAATAAAACTCCTATTAAAACTCCTCCCCAAGTGGTGAGGTAAATAAACTTAAACAATGCCAGAAATAGGTATACACCGAACCTTGTTCGACATTTAAATGGAATTAGTGAACAAACTGTCGATGTTTCCATCATAGGTGACTAAGTGAAACAAATTTCGTGACCAGTAGCTCTATCTATTAGCGAATCATAATAATATGCAACCGTTATTTTTCTATTTAATTTACTGATTTAAAATATTTGTAGGACTTATTGTAAATTAATTATATAATTCTGCACTCATCCACATGAACTTTATGACAAATCGTAGTACCCTGAATAAGATTTTTGCATTTATTAAATAAATACATACTCGAAGCAAATATTTAATTTGCAAACGCTACTAAGTACAGCAGGTATGTGGCGTGCGCACGTGTTCCGGCATCGACCGCGAATTATTGCATAAAAAAAAAACTTAATCAAAAACAGTTCAATATTAATAAGCCGCGGTGGATTTAAAATGGTTTAACATCGCATTACAGTTTTTTTGTATTAAGAGAAGTCACATGTATATACTTACCGTCAGTTTCTGAAAGGCTTGTTAGAATTTATTCAGTGATCACGATTAACACAGCTCTGTCAAATCAATTTTGATCGACATGCGTTCATTAAGATAATCTTGTTTTTAGAAACTCGATAGACGATAAACACTTGGCAATAGATTTGACAGTTAACTACTTGATTCGCCTTTCAGAAATGAAACACTTTTTAATATTGATTGTAATTACAAATTATCTGGGGTGAAATACAAACGCGGTAGTGAGCCGCGCACATATACTCGTAAAGTAATCTTGATCACTAAGCATCATATTTGAGAAAACATGAAAATAGTTTAGACCATAGTTCACCACGCTAGCCAAATGCAGGTTAATGGACTTCTCTTGTCCTTCGAGAATTTTATGGTGATCTTTGAGCTAGGCAATTACAATGTTAGTGAAAATAATTATGAGTGAAATTAAATAGATGAACATTTTTATTTTCTACGTCTATACAGCGTTTTGTGATCAATTTTCAATGGTTTCAACCTTTCAGTATACCCTTTTGTGGTAAATCTCTTCATGGGCTCATTGCGTACTTGACACGATTCCAGCGTTTTATCTACTTCTCTCAATTTATTATACTGGGAGTTCAATATGCTATCATTTTCTTGGTAATCGTGCAGTCACAATTAATATTTATAAAATTAACTAGCTATTGGTCGCGTCTTCGTCCGCATGAACTTTTTTTTTGAAAACTGAACCTGTTAAAATAACCGTAATTGTTCTAATTGTGTCATTGATTAGGTATTAGTGGGGCAGAAAAGGTGAACAGATAAATTATGAAACTTGTTTTTTCACACTTTATGTTACACCATCAGATCTTTTTAGTTTTTATATTCGCATAATAAATATAAATATATTAAATAATTCTCGATCACAACGATCTCCTCTACACATTTAGCTACAACCAATAAAACAAATAAGGCTTTACATAAGGCACAAGCACGAGACATAACAAAGTTTCCACAGATTATAATCAAGCCTCCGTATCAACGCTCGGATTGTAAACCGACACGTAATTGAATTATTTAAACACACATATCAAATACCTACGTTATAACAATCTGATACTCTCGAAGTTTATATTACTCTCTACGGCTTCAACCAAGGCCATTACTAATGTAGTAATTTAATATAAGAAGTTATGTTACCAATCTGAATTACCTATCTAGCTCTGTTTTACATTATACACGATCTTAGATCATTAACTTGTATCTACAAAGTCTTGGATACACAAAGTATTTCTAATCTACCTTAATTGACGATCAGTATGGTGTAGGTAGTGGTTACCATCTCTGTTCGCTATTCAGTGGGTTCGATTCCCAGGAGGTCAAAACTTCAAATGATGAAGAATCAGAAATTAATTTTTAAATAAGTCCATCATTTAATGCGTTATGAACATGAGAACTTTTGTGGTGAACTTTCAAGCATACCGGTTTAAGTCACGATATTTTCCTTCATCGGAGTCAAACATACATTTCTTAGAAACATTATTGGTATGTGCCGCTGGGCATTGAACCCAGACCTCTCGTATAAGAAACCCAATTCATAACCACTGGGCTATCACCGCCGAAAGACTTTATTGATGATAATATCTGGTCATTTTTAAAGAATAACTAGTCTGTATCTACCTACCTTATGTTTGGGGGAGAAAAATTGCATCATTAAATAAATTAGCAAACATAGCAAGAAAAATCGCATACTAACATTTACGCAAAAGTTCTGCTTTGAAACCTGATGTCGACTTTCAACGCAATTATCCAATTTAAGTAACTTTCGATGAAGCAGCTTCTTTGCGGAAGCGAACCTCGTCGGCGAATCCGAAGACCGAGTAAGAAGATTGACTTGAAAATATATCTTTGGAGTTTGAAAACAAGTTTTGTAGTACCTACATATTCAAATATTTTGCAACTCGTCAGTTTTTCGAAACAAAACGAGTCATTTTCTTTTCTTTGTATCATGAGTGTAAAGAATGGACTTTATAATTTTAAAATTTACATTATTGTGATATCGCTCTCTCGGCGAATAAGAATTCTAGACCATACCGGTTCTCCTACTCATAGGGAAACTCTCGAAGACTAGATTGACGCCAGCGAATCCTGCAGAAAACCTTCAACTGCTATCTTCAACAAATCATCAGTCCATCAGGTCGGACAGGTCTTTTTGCCAAAACATAATCACCATTCGAGACTATTTTTAATTTTTACACAAATACCAAGTAATTATAAAGATATTTTTAGCCAGGAATACTTGAATTGCGATTTTCTCTACAAATATTCGAAATGTTTGACATTAAACGAATAACCACCGACAAAATTAGATCATTATAAACACAATTCTTGTTGAGTAAACATTTGACTTTCGTTTAATCAAAGTGTAATTAAGACTAATAGTGTGAAACATGCGATCGTGTCATGAATCAACCTGAGACTACTAGATCACTTGGAAATAAATATAGGAATTCATTGTCATAAAAAATAGATTAAGTTCAAAACCAATGATGAAGAACAGGAATAACTTGTTATCCGAAAATGCCAGAAAGGTTATGTTTACCGACTGTATGTAGGTATGTATTAATATTCGTTTGAAACGCTAAAGAGGTGAAAAACGGGGATAAAGTTTGTAGGAGACAATGTGATTCCTGGGTCACAGACAAAGTCGCAGACTTAAGCTAGTAAGCATATTTTACTAATCGTCATTGGAACAGCATTCAGAGTAGTAAAGGTCCCAGATCCAGTCAAACGCGAAAGGTCGAAAAGGCTTGAGCATCAGTGAACAAAATGTTCACCCCCGAACACTTTGAACTGAATGCCAGCCTATAGAGTCTACAGCGGGCCATGTTGCGGCGTGCGAGCGAGATAACGACCATCCCCCATCGATTAGCGGTAGCAAAATGCCAAAGGTGGACGAACATACGAAACGATATTTTGAGCGTTACCTCAGTTAAATTGAATCGATTGAGGGCTTTTTGTTAAAATTTAAAAAATTTCGATGTTTTAGGTGGATTTTAGAAATTAATAGTCTTCAACATATTCCGGCAATATTAGTTTTTGAATTACTTAAAACTTTGTTATATATATACGAAATTGCATCTACCTTATCGATTTAAAAAATATTTTTATTATAAATATTTTTATTTGGTTAACTACAAGAATTCAAAACACTAATAAATCTCTCAATTTATTAAATTCTTAAAAATCACTGATAAGATAACTTAAAGAATTCAAGACCTAGACATAAGTAGAAATTTATCCAAAATCAGATAAATAAATTTTAAATGCTCATTAGGTACTAACAAACGTTAGCATGTATCAATCAGTGCTTAAATACTCAATTATATTATTCAATGCGATGTAAGTATATGTTACACTACTTAGTTACTAGTCAGATCACGTAACCACGACATCACTATACATGCGTCGTTGCTAAATTCATTGAGAAGCAACGCCATAATGAGGAGCTAATTAGTTTACAGATGTGCGTAGCCGGCTTCCGTTGCGCGAACATACATAAATAATGTTTTACTAGTGTCCATGCTAACATATCTATGTAGTTAGGAAGATAGTAATATATATCTTACTGACTGTGTCCCGCGGTTGCACCCGCGTTAAGAATTGTAACGTAACGCTTAGCCTTTCTCGATAAATGGCATCCCACAGGAACATTTTTTCGGGATAAAAACTATCCTATATCCTTTCATGGAAATCGGTTCAGCAGTTTTTGCGTGAAAGAGTAACAAACAAACAAACATACAAACTTTCGCATTTATAA
>DWQK01000047.1:0-31743 GCA_018231225.1 Noctuana stator
AAGTTGCGAAAAATCGCACACTTAATCTTAAAGCTAGTACACAACACTCGAAAACAGGTCCTTTAGTTCTCCGGCGCACCGGTTGTTTTGTTACTTTTATTTTCGCAGTTCCATTTTCATTTCGAACTATATCGCTGTCTGAATTTATGACATCTCTCGGGAGGTGCAACCTCGCGCGACGCTACATCCCTCCACCGAGGTAACTGAGGACTGGAAGTGCCGGTAGAGGCCGCTGGTCGCGAAATTGGCGCAATTTCGACGCATGCGCGGACCATTTGCGAGCCGCCGGTCCCCGACGTGACCCGACTCCCCTCGCTTGATAGAAAAATCGAGGGCGTAACGTGACGTCAAGCGATCGTATCGCGTATACAATATGGGTTAATCGGACAACACAAAAACAACACGTAACATTACCTACTGGACCACCACGCGAGACGCGCTTGCAGACGTGCTGTTCTGAAAATCTTTAAAAAAAACTATCATCTTCAATCAGTTCAAGGTACAGCCGCAGTGACATCAAGGTCGCGTATTGTACTGTAATATTACTATTAAAATACATTTCAAAGGATAGAAAGAAACAATCCATTTTTTCTAGTTGAATGTATGGCTGTATGAATTAAGCTCCATTCAAAGTCAGATGTAGAGAGATCAGTAACGGGTAATATTACCCTTGACACCGCTATATCAACTATCAACTAAAGCTATTTTTGTATTACGGTTCTAAATATACCAGCAAATATTGATTTCAAAACCTTAGTGCTTCGAGTAGCGCAACACGTTATTATCGAAGACCTCAGATATCATATAGGCATGATTTGATACTCTATTCTTTAGGTTACAAAGAGGAAACTAAATTTTACTTGTGCCACTTTCCAGTAGTCGATTCTTCGGATTCCGTTCCTATGATTTGGTAAATACAAATAACTAGAAAGTTATAATTATTATACTCTGGTGTCTTCTGGTAGTAGACGATGGCATGACTTACACCTTCGTCCTTCTCGGAACTATTGGTAGGACAAATCGAACCCCCACTTCAGCCACCTCCGACCTTCCACCCTCCCCCTTTTATGACGGGCACGGGATAAGTACTGTCTAGCTAAAGATACTAATAGCGTTAATAATGACGAGGTTACCTACATGTCGTTGAGATGAATCGAGCACTTAGAATCAGGTAACAGAAGCAGAAAGCAATATTGAAACTAAAAGACTAAAACGTATTTATTACCTCAATATATCTATCTATACGAAGAACTACAGGTAAATTTATTGCAGTCTTTTTTCCATTCTCTTAACGCTATCTCGCTGCTTCCATTATTCTTACGGAAAAACAAAGCCTTTTTCCCTAATTCTACCAAATGCGTTTAGAGATTGTTTCGGATTCAACTATTATTGCGGATTGTAAACCTTTCACGAAAGGGAATTCGGGGTGGATTCCTTTCAGAATATTTGGAAGGAAACTTGGCTGCCGATAACTGACCCACTGAAGGTTCCTGAGAGGATCTATGTTGTTGAAACCATAGTCTACTATTTTTGTCAGTGCCGTATGTGCGTAAAATTCGCCGTCTCTTAAGTATTCGAAAACGTCAGGCGTCAAAAATTATATTACTGTTTAGATATCCGTTTTTATGTTTCTATTGGTGGTGTACTAATAAAGGGCGCCTTATTATTTTTGTAGGTTGTACAAATAGGAAACAGGATTATACCACGGCGATATTGTAAAGGATTTCTTAACTTTCTTTAATCAATTCAAAGCTGCCTGTTGCAATAGCTCGTGATTAACTATCAGGCGCTGTTGTTCTCTTCCTTGTAATTTAACATCGTTGTGAATATTAATCACTAAAGCATACATTTTAAATTCTTTGTTTTTTGATGCATGTATTTTATTATTTCCATGGCATCAATTATTTCTAAGATGCTGCCACCCGCATAAATCATAGAAAAATCATCAAATTCAAATTAAACTCAAAATCATAGCCAGTATAATATAATATAGGTAGCGGGGCGCAGGACCGGGCGGAGTGGCGCCGCTTAGGGGCTTATGTCCAACAGTGGACCTCTAAAGGCTGATGGATGGATGGATATAATATAGGTATAAAAATGTAATTTAATATAGAAAGAATACGTAGTCTTCATAATACGTGTAGAAATAATTCAGAAACCTTATTTAATTACTTACCATCACTCAAATTGTTCAACAATTTCAAACGCTATTTCAAATGAATTTTAAATCGACCACTTGCTCAACATTTCATTTGAGCGACAAAAGACTGACATCCATTAGTTGCGAAATTAAAAACGAAACGATACTGGAAACGACAACTTGACAGCGACAAGTTACCGACCTAATTTCTCTCTCTCTCGGTGCTATCTAAGAAATAATATTACCTTACCTATAGACGGTAGTCGCGAGGAGTAGGAGTTAAATTAGTTTCTGTCATTCTGTTTGAGATAAAGGAATTGTCGAATATACAGTAAAACTTTAAAAATGAACGTACGGTACGACGACTAGCTATTTCTGAGTGTAACTCTCAAAGCATCCACATTGCTAGCACTCATGTTACAGGCGGTACAGGAATTAAAGTTTGAAAGTTTAATTGAGGTTAACATCTCTTTTAATTTTGAAGAAAATGGTGCCCGGTGATGGGATGTTTCGTTTCTTGTTACGTAATTACCAAATATTTTTTTTTTCATTTCATCCTTCACGTACCTTTTTTTATATGAAGTTGCAGACGAGCATGCAGGCCACCTGGTGTTAAGTGGTCGCTGCCACTCATGGACATCTACATCCAACCTCAAGCAGGCTCGTGTCTATACTATAGTCAGTTTGAATTAAAAACCGTCTATTCACTGATCGCACTTTTTCTATTTGACAAATAACTCAATAGAAACATATGTAAATATCTCACATTAATCTCTACCCCATACCTACTAAATCTGCCAAAGCAATATTTTAATAGTGATAGGTATTCAGTTCAGCCCACGCACCGATTCCCTTGGGTTTCACTCAATAAATAACGTATTAGCTGACGTTATGTCCAAGGGTTTTGTTTTACTGCAAGTGATCGTGCGACATAAATAACTAAGTATTCTTTGTGAGAACCAATTTCGTTATTATTGTCGATTGTCCGGTAAAAATCTCAAACTACTTACGTTCAACATTTACACAAAACATTTACTATATGTTTTTTTAAATTTATCATTAATTTGTTGTAGTTACAACATTGTCATTTGACACTTATGGTTTTTGCATTTTGTACTGAAGAACTGTTTTTCTTCAGTAACTATGCTATACTTACAAGAGTGAAGTTGTTAACAATAGTTGCATAATTGTTTTTGTAAATGAGCCTGATTTAAGTAGGTACCTACTTATATTCTTGTAAATTATGTTTTAAAAATTATAAACATATTTTTAAAAGAAAATAATCGCCCATTGCTTTCGATCAGACCATACGGTAATATACAAGATACGGTAATTAAATTTTATTGCGCCTAAGTAAAATCAATGATTATCGTGTATCTTCCGTTTTGACATCGTGGTGTAAATAAACGTTAAAGGATTATTTATTACCTGAACTGGGATCTCGACTATCGGATTAGGGAAAGCTATTAAGAGAGATAATCTATTGATCACAGAATGTGGATTAAGAAGTTAATGTGCTTTAACGTTTCTATTTTTAAAGTTTCTTTATTGAATTCTATCAAATTTAATGGCCTACTACAATTGTTATAATTTTTAACCAACCTCAAGAAATGAGGAATTTAAGTTTTGTCATGTTTTTTATGTTAGTAAGTACCTGTGTAATAAAATTAAATTAAATTTTAAATATCCACGAAAAAATTTACTCTAAGTGACAAAATTCGTTGCGTCGAAAAACGGCTAAACTTTCTCATCCATCATATTATTTGATCGTCCCCCGGCGCGAAGAAGTTTCAATGAAACTATTAATTACTACGTAATTTGAATAAATTCTTATAGAGGATTTAATTTATTAGTAGTATTGTTAGTAGTATTTTCTATACCTAAAGTAAAACGTCATGTATCTTGTAACTATAATTACTACCTACATAGTACACTTGATACGACCTAAACAAATTTCAAGGTAGGTATGTTTTTTCATTATCATTGGCTTCTCAATGGTTTATGTAATTTTCGGGTTACCAGTCGACCAATCCAAAGAGAATTCTTTGGATTCCTAAGAAAGTTCTCTCTTTAATTATTTAACTTTGTAAATTAATTTAGGAGGTATTTTCCTGTAATTACCTTAAGATTAGCGAAAGAAGATAGAACGAAGTTCATAAGATAAAGGAAAGTTTATTGCTAACTTTAGCTTTTCGTTCAAGACTTTAAGTGATTATATGAAATGGCAGAACACTGACAATTTTGTTAACTTTTGACTGACAACTTCTTAAATATTGTTGTAATTAAGATTAAAATGTTACAATATTTTTATAATATTTTCAGAGTTTTCCAGAGAAGTAAGAATAAGTTATAAGGTATATTTAAAGTTTTCAGTTACCTACGTAGTTTTACAAACAACATTTTACTGAGTTTACCTACGCTTAAACAGTTATAATATAATAAGTTTCCAGATTACAAAAACAAAGATGAAAATCATCAAAACATTTTTGATTCAATGTAAAGCTGAGTAATTAGATTCAAAATGTTTTATTACTTTATTAATCTTTGTCACGATTTTTATCTTTTCCGTATCACATCCATTATCAAAAGCTTATCTTTGCTCGGCTCTAATAGCCCTAGAGGAGACCATAAAATTAATTTATTATACGAAAAGGAAACAATCTCGAAAGGGAGGTCCCGCTGAGTATAAGGCAGGCACCACACACTGGCCTCAATGTTGGCCCCAATGTTACACGTTCAAGGCGTGGATTACAAATATGTATCAAATTGGTCTCAAAATCGGTATATTATGTTGTGGCGATGGACAGCGAATATCGCTCACAGTGAGAGCTAAATTGCAAATTATTTTTCCTAGTGAGAACTGCTATTTATTTACATGTCTTCGCGGAGTGAAGCTTTTGTATCATAGTACTGTTATCTATTAATCTATACTAATATATAAAGCAGAAGAGTTTGTTTGTTTGAACGCGCTAATCTCTGGAACAACAAGTCGGATTTGAAAAATTCTTTTTGTATATGATAGCTACATTCATGAGGAAGGTTATAAGCTATCAAACATTACGTTACTATTCTTACCGCGGGTAAAACCGCGTGGCTAAGCTAGTTGGTTATATGCAAGTATCTGTGTTTCCAAGCTAGATTTGGCCACATATTGAAGCCAAGGTTGGGGGTCTGTCTAAGTCTAATTAATCTACCACCGAAACACGTAACTCCGTGGACAAGCGGTTGTTAATGTCTGATTCTGGTATACTAACTATTAATTAACAAGAATAATAGGAATCAGAGACATTTTGTTATGCTGACATGAAGACATTTGATACATGGTTTGGTAAGCTGTTAATAATTTTTTACAGTCGTGAGATCAATAAAATTTAACACGAATAACTAAGCGCTGTCTATCGATGTAAATACTTGTATAATTACATGAATTATTAACTATACAAACTGTTAACAAATTTCAGGTTTTAATTTTAGAATAAATAAACATATGAACATAAACGAGTGCTTCGCAGTAATGACCAAAAAGCCTCAGTATGTTATCTATATTTTAGTGATTTTCATTTCATTGTATAAGATATAAATATAAAACGGTAAGACGTGCCTTCAAAAGATGCTGGGCCTCTTCTTAATTAAGCATTTTATTCGAATGAAGCAGAATCATAAATCAAAATCGATCCTTCATCGTCGACAACACGTTTGTAACAGATTTATGTACAGTTCTAGTGGAATAGAACTTATAGGGTTCGCTCGGGAAGGTACACTACCGCCCTCATAGCCGTCCGCGAAGCAAGTCTTGTGTTGTGTAGTGCGTCCTTGTGACAAGGTGCAGACACTGAAGATACTTTATTTGAGACGACCATCTCAGACCTCATGAGTAGCCACATCCATTAACAATCTCATTAGGACCTCTCTATTTGAGGTTGAACGTGACCATAATGTATCTATAAGTAATCCACCGTAAGTATCCATGAGTATTGACCACACTTGCTGGTCTGCGATCTCGTTTGCTACTCATTTATACCAAAAAAATATGTCTTTTGAAGTGCAAAAAAGTGCTTTTCAGTACGTACTTCAAGAATGCTCGTTCAGATTGCATGTCGACGAGCCATGACTATCGAGGTTCCGACCTTAATTACAAATTCAAACATCGCGGTGGCAGCGTGTAGGGTAATGGAGATATTCCGTAAGTGATTTTGATTGAAAACTTATGTCAACCACTTTAGAGGGGTGTATATTGAATTGGCTAAGTACTTGAGTCGAATTGTATAGACACTGTATAGAAACTTAGAGTACATAGTATTTTTATTATGCTAGTGTACCTATTACCTCATTGGGTCTTTAATCATGAAGCAATCCTGAAGCTCTTGAATAAGTTTCTGACGTGGAATTTGTTGACAATCCTTCTTGCAACTCTGCTACAGGACTTCCCCTGTCTTAAAGATGCTGTCCGATGCTGGTTGGTGGAGTTTCGGGTTACTGGCCAACTCATTAATTTACAACATTTCATTTCATGTATGTAACGTTGTAACACATTGGTAACAACTTATAATCGATTAGGACTTTGTTACTATGACAATGGAGTTATAAATCTATAGGTATGAGAATATGTAGTCTGTCACAACTTTTATCACGACCTGGATTTAATCTTAACGGCTTATTATAAGTCAGTAAGTATTAAAAGAGTCGTCAAAAATATGGTTGGCAACGGTGATCCGTTGCCAACCATACCGGAAACCATCACGTTTCCTTTGCTATTTATTATTTTTAATTCTGTTATTTGGTAATTATTTACTATAAGATCGCTTTTATTTTAAAATCCTTTCCTTTGTTTTTATTCATGGATTTGTGTTTCTCAAGAGCTGTTTTTTAACCACATTGTCCTCTATCATAAATCGTCACCAAATTATGCAGATCTTTGGTCAAGCAGTTTTTATTGGATACTCCTATTTCCCAACGTTTATTAGTGTACCACCCTTTAGTAGTGTAAAGAGTACTACTAGCCTTTTAATAAATAATAACACCTTATAAGTGCTTGCTATCAAATCAATAACTACATATTATGTAACCCACATCTTTGTACCAATCTTGGCATTTACGAAAACAACACCTACACAACTTGCACATCACAAACAAACCAATACGAAAACATTATTACCGCTATCGAAATAACAGATTTCGATCCACTTAATTTAATCCTGACAATATCCAGAGCTGGCAACTGTCAGACTAACGTCATATTGATACGAATCCTCTCACTGAGGTAGGTGGAGCAGGTTTAATGGATTTAGTCAGTGCGATGGAGTAGGTACCTAATGTAACGAAAAGTCGACATAATGCGATTAAAGTATGGAGTGTCGTGTACCGAACATTAGAGCCGGATCGAGCGTGACCGGTAATTTCAATTAATAAGCGGGAGATTATTAAGCTTGTTTCCGTCTTATTGCACACGGGGCAATAAGTTTTTTCCTGTTTGTTTTGTCATGCTGCTTTCGTATTATACTGATGGGCGTGATATTTTTTTCTTTTATCTTATGTTCCGCGTCTTTTGTAATTAGAACTTACTACTTAAGAATCGATTTTTATATAAGGTTTCCGGTGTGGAAATTTTATGAGTGAAATTGATACTCAGACGCGTTAGGTTTGGTGTCAATGAGAGTCTAGGATATTAGTCTAGGATATTGTACTACGAGTAGTTCTAAATGCCGCGTTTGTAGTTGACTTCAGGCCGTTACACTTACAATAATAGTAATAATATGTTTATGTCCATATCTTAAAAAGTATACTGGTATATCGTTTCAAGAATGAGAGTAATATTAACTTTCTTTTGTTAATTCAAGTTAACCAAGATTTTGTTCCTTAGTGAACAATGTATATTTTCATGTACAATGGACTTACGTTATTGTCAGGTCACCGTCACTCACCGCGTTCTTTACTGGTCTCAATTGGATAATAGCCCACAAGCGACGCCTATGGCGGACGTCAACAATCCGGACCATTGCGGGCGCTGATAAATGGCGTGTAATGCTTCGTCTGATGAACTGCATCCGAGGTGGGGTCGGTTACTGAGCCCCAGGAACATTATCTCTGATTTGAATAGTTCCTACATTCAAACGTTTGAATATTTGCGTATACTGGTATCAGACCACGATATCTTTTCCTATCTTTACACTGAAATACTGAATTTCTGAGTGGCGGAAACGCAATAAAATTTCTCTTGGGTAAAATGGTTAGTCTACTGAACTAAGTACGAAATAATTTATTTCATTACTCACTCAATTTATTTGTATATAGTGCAGTATTTAGCTAAATATAGTATGTATGCGTAGTGACATGGTCTGTGCTAATCTTTACAGATCAATTCAAATGAATTAAATACATTTTTCAGATTAAGAAAAAAACAAAAGACTATAGCCGCAACCGCTAAGCCGCATCTGGAAAGTGCACTCATAAGAGGTCTAAGCGATTATTGGTGTTCCCACGGCTTGTATTGGCGTGTGCGATGCTCATTACGACATGCTTCCGCAATTAGCCATGGGATAAGAATCGGCTTTCTCGCTACCAACTCGATTAGTGAATGGTGAATGACGGCTTTTAGAAATGCATACGTCTATACAAATTATTACTTTGGTAGGTAGTAGAACTTGTACAAATCTCTCGGGGAGGCACTACCGCCAACTCAAAGTATGGGGGGTTCAAGAGTGCATTTTTGGTTTACATCGTACGGTTCAGATCAGCATTACTATTATGAGGGTTGCCTTTTGCCCTGTTGAGTATCTCCATTAAATTGAAGCCTCGCCATATACAAATACACCTGTAGGACGACCATTTAAAAAAATAAAAAACAAAACGATAGATTCTTAAGCGATCCCTTTGTTCATATCTGATTTTCTTGTCTCGAACAAATTGCTTAAAAAATTCTTTTATACTGTTAAGTCGGTAGGTACATAGAGTCATCAAATACTGGTTATTTACCTTTAGGAAGTTAGGACTCAATACTATTTCGTTCAGATTTTCAGAACAAAGCGAATTATCATAGACCGTTTCGAACGTTCAGCCATCGGAATAGTTCGTGACACGCCGTGACTGGCCACGCGACACGTTCGTGATAGTGTCACAGTCAATTCTAGTCGCTCTATTTGCGTCCAACAATTGCAGAATTGCAGAATGGGCCTTTGTTGTTGAGTTAACCCAGTAAGTGCTTATGAGGTTATCGCCATACTTCGGGTAGTCTATGGTCATACTATTATGACCTATACAAAAAATATTTTTTAGATTCTTAGATGTAGAAGCTTAAATAATTTAAATGTTATTGATTGTACAGTGCTCACGCAAGCTAGCTAGCTAGCATAGTAGCTAGCTAGATCATTTTTAAAATGATGAATAATTTCTCTATCTCCAGTCAATAAATGGTCAATTAGCAAAAATTTTAATTTTAATTCCAAAACGAATTGCTTCTATACAGATACATATATCAAAAGTAAATCCTTGTGATGCTATACAGAATTTAATCTGTAACCAGCTTCTGCAAGCCCAAATACGTACCTACTGCAAAGAAATCGCTCAAAGAAACGAACGTCACAAAGCTGCAGCTAAAATGGAACTAAAGAGCTTTCAAAGCGAAACTGACTGTGGTATCACGAATCATATTATAGAGTTTCTGGGTATAGTCTACAGCTAAATATCAATGAATATTATTAATATTATTATCTTCCAAAGATAAAAATTGTGTCAATCATTAAAATTAACAAGTTACAATCACACACTAAAAAGTAAACAAACAGTAGGTAAATACATTCGTACAGACTACTTTCTTATTTGCAACTAATTAGTTTCAGCTTAATCGGGTTGACATTAACATGCCATGTATCATAATTTATACACACACAAGACCTTGATTACTACACTACTAGCTAAGTTGTTATAAATTTATAAGTTTGGTTAGTGTAGTAATGCACAATGTTATTTTGTTTGTTACTTGTGTATGTACTCCTGTTTTGGCTTAATTTTTGTAAAAAAATAAACAAACATGTGTTATGAAATATTGTATTGTAGAGTTTATGTATTACCATGCCGACTATACTGTCTGGTATAGGTACGTTCAGTGTATGCAATGTGCTCTGAATTGAGCCTTGGTTCTGTGATTGTGTGAATCTTAATTAATTCACTGCATTGAAGGTTTCCTAACACAAGGAGTGATTGACTGAAATAGGTTGTAGTTTTGAATCAAATCGTTGATGTCAATCATTAATAGTTACATAATTAAAAGGAGTTAGTTTATCGAAGGTAGGATGTCTACAATTGATAGAACTAATAAATACCTTATATAATTCTTATTCAGAAATACAAGGGCAAGTCAGAACATATCATTACTAAGTCTTGTATCTACTTATTTTGAGAAAAATATTAAGATGTAATAGCTAAATCCGCTATAATTACCTTCACAGACACCCATTAAAGAAATTGCTATTCGTTAAAATAAGAAAATCGTAAATGATTTTAATGATATCATGAAACTATGAACTTTTAATGATTTTATTCTTTATAGATGATGCTTGAGACCCATAAATGCGTTAAACAATAGAAATATCAATTAACTTCGCGGCACAAGCATTTTCTCCGCGTGACTTGCAACTTTCAAAAAGACTTAATTAATCACAGTTTCTACTCAATTTCTTTAGCTATTATCTCATTTGAGAGGAATTTAATGCAACAATGACTGGCTTCTAATTTCATTACCACCCACGGTTGTACTGTAGTCACCTCCGGATCACCGGACAATGGTGTATTGTACACCAATGGAACCAAATTAGGAAAATGACGCAGTGAAATTCGTTGATGAATTTAACGGTGAGCTGCCCCGGTCAGTGGTAATTGGTATAAAATAATGAAAAATTGTATGACTTGCAGTACTATGTTAAAATTCTGATGTCTATATTAGGTGCACCGATTTAATGTTCTAAGTCGAAGAACAACGTAATGCCGCTAATGATTAACAGTAATTTGGTGAATTATCTACTAATATTACACCAATTGTGCTCTAACATGTTTCTCTTAAAAGTACCTCATATTTTGAAATAATCACATACTATTGTTCCTGAATATCTTGCAATTTTGAAAAGAGATGAAGGAAAAGTATAGATATGTAATACATAACGTATGTACCTGTTCCAATTAAGTCCCTTGTCACGGTAAATTTATTTTACCGCGCATAAAATTGGATAATACACAAAAGCCCTCGACATAGTCAACAATTACATGACGTGAGCCATTGACACGGGTGTCGCTGCCGGCGATGGCGGGCGGCGAACAGGCGCACGCGCAGGTAGGCTCAGCGGAGACAGAGAGCGGCTCGGACCTCTTGCTTACACCACGTGGTGGGGCTGCAAGGCGCGGGCGTATTTGCTGCCTGTGCTACATTTTTATTTAGTTTGTAACCGTTCTCTGTCGTCGCGGGACTGTTCGAGCGAATCGGACTGATAAATAGTGTTTCGATAACAAAGTTCGACAGATGAGTGACGACGTGCTAGGACTTTCTCGTGTTTATCGGCGCCCTGGCGCCAATCGGCTCTGGTATGGGTGGCCGTAGGGTAATTAAGGCCGTAGCTGTGCTTCTAGCCCTAGGGTACAGCAGCCTGTTAGTGTACCAAGGCGGAGTAAACTTCAACTCAGAAAATCGGGCGGCAGTGCAAGTGTCTGGGTTATCTATTGAACCCGTAACGAAAACAAGTATTTATGACAGTGGGCAGAGCAAGAATATAACTCTAAATGACATATTTATAAGTGTTAAAACAACTAAGCATTACCAGTATACGAGGTTGCCAATAATATTGAAGACATGGTTTCAAATGGCGAAACAACAGGTAAATAAATAATTTGTAGGAAACTTACAGCTAGATAAAATATTTAATATTAAATAACTGCAACAATAAGAGTTCCTACACACGGAAATACGTCAACAATAGGTGAAGTTAAGTTAGATAAAGTAAATTTCCTAGTAAAGATGAAGCAATAAGAGTTGGAGAAATATGAAAGCTTATCTGCGCGATAGTAAATAATGATTTCAATGTAGGAAGACACTCATATTATGTTATGACGCTACACATACGGAACGATAAACATCAACTGTTGATGTTTACTTACTCTAATGTTGTGTTTCGTTATCAATATCTGTGCTCCAACAAGTTCCTTTGCAGGTTATGTTTATATTTCTGCAGTTATAGGTAGGTACTTTAATATGATATTATGTCAGTGCACTGACTAAACAATTTTTTTTTTGAAGAAGTTAGTAGATCCATTTATTGCGAGACCTACATGAATGTTTTAAAAACTACGAAATTATTATTTGTTAGATATTTAAAACGCATTTAAAAATATATAGGTATTTATGTAGTAAAAAAGTTCAATTCTAAAACAGTTTTTAAACATTGTACAAGTTTTATTTTAGATCGTAGACATATTGTCTGATCGAAACATCTGGTTAAAGTAGGGATAAAGAAACATAGATAATAATAATCTTCTGCACATTAATATTACATGTAATACATAAGAACGTGATGATCAATTACAACCGTGCGTAAAATATTGATACGAGTACTAAATTTGCATTCTCCAAGTTGATTGCAAAATTTTACTTAATCTGTATTTAAATACGTCAACAGAAAACTTTCAGTATTTATCTATGGGATCTAATATTTATTATTACAAGGATCTTATTCATACATGAAATTAACGGAAACAAACCTGTAATAGTTGAACAAAATTCGCTAATAGATGGCGATACAGGTAACTGAATAATTTATATAAATATATGCAATGTAAACGAAACTATAAGTTTTAAACATAGATGTATGACGAAATATAGACATTTTTAAATGACATTTGTAAAGCGTGTTTGTTATAAAACAAGACATAGGTATCCGCTCAAAATTATCGCAGCAGGCTTCGTTGTCATAAGATCGAATGAACTTGGAATTAGTAACGAGAGAACAGCTTAATTTTATTCTCCGCTTTTATCTTTGTCATCTTGCAGCTGCAGTACACAAACCTGTTTCTAGACCATCCGCAGCTACAATTTCCTACCCTATATTGCTAACGTCTGCCAAACCGCTATAATTCATAAAACCTGATTCCACAATCATTTCTAAGTCGAAAACAACAAAATAACCAGTTCTCGAAAAGTTAGAAACTTATTACAAGTCTGAGAAACATAGAAACCCGAAGATATGATAAAAAAATATGCGTCAAATGACGGTGACAGAGCCATCGTTATTTCATAAAAAATATTCTGTAACTACATTTATCACGCTGTCGGATTTTGATTTAATCGTATCTCATTCTAACTAATGTTCTATGAACAATATTAAGAAGTTAAAAAATTTTGTAATGAGAATGACTCCATGAAACCTCCTGCTTTGTAATAAGGATTACTAATAAATCTATTGAATAGGCATTATATTATTCTGTGTCCTACATTTACAATAATTTATTTAAACTTTGTATATGTTCGCTACAAATGGAAAACTTGATGCCTAGTGGCACTTTAAATTTGCCTTTTATTCTTGAGAGCTATTGGTCATTTCATAAACGTAGTAGGTACTTATGACAACTAACAACGCCAACTCCTATAAAGACGGAACAATAGAAAACGGTATGAGGCGGGTCGTGCAGCGCCCGTTGGCTGTTTCTTGAATCTGGAGCGTGCATAATCGACCGTTAATCCGGCTCGAAGGACCAACATAAATAACCATTGGAACATGGACCCTGCGCTTGCGCAGCGCGTGGCATGACGCGCGCCCGCCACGTGACCGGATTGTTCTGTTGCTTTCGCCCTTTTTGTATCGAAAACTCTCTTATAATTTCTGATTTATGGATGGCTTAACCTCGCTAGCCTGTATCTTGACTATCAATAAATTTATTTTAGTCTTGCAATTGTATTAGATGGATTTTGATGTCGTGTAAGTTTGATTTATTTTCAAAATAGTGATAAATTATATCAAATACGGCATAAATAATATACAATAAGTAATGCGTTTTTTTGCTATTGTGGTGTATACACATTTATAAATTTTTCTCTATTGAACATTTTTGTAACATGTTTTTTAAAGTTATGTTATATTTAGGTACAACATTGATTTATAGCCCACCTATCTATGTGAATTCGTTACTTTTATGTGCCAACTTTTAAAAATATAAAATAATTTTCCGGCGTACATCTAAACAGCGTTATTATGAAAACCGTTTTTCCGTTTCTAGTTTGAAAGATTAAATGTAGATGAGAAAAAAGTTTCCTTGCTGTTGGTTATTGAAGTTTTCTTATTAGAGTTTTTCTCTTGGCCTACTTACAAAGTGGAGTCGCAGCGTGGACCATGCTTTTCTATACTCCATTGTAATTTGAGTCCGTGCCTTGTGGTCGGCCAATTTATTATAATTGACTGGACGTTGTGTCACGTCGTTCCGTAATGGATACCAACGACTTTCACATAAGCGATAAGGAAAATATTTGATATTATGTTCTCCCATAAAATATTTGCCGTCTATTGTTTTGTATTTTCAATGTTACAGTCGATTTACGAAATAGGGCAAACGATATCTCGCTGAACATTCGTTTGCGCTTGAGTGGCGTCTAGTGTGAGTATTGATATGAAAAAACATGTTTTAGGTCATTCAGGTTACAAAGAACTAACTCAAATAACAGTCTGTTATTGTATTAGAAATACATTCAAGTGCGAAATAAAACCATGGTCTTTAGAGTTTTTTTTACTGTAAATTTACAAATCCATTCGTTACACGATTCGTACATTACCTATAATATTTGTACACTAATATAATATTCCAACTGCATTCAACCCTATTTTGTTATTCATAGCGCTATTTTCACGTACCAAGTCCGCAATGACGTCACCTCAGTTGACAGATCCTATTTCGCCATATCTTGTTTCTTTGGCTTATCATAACCGTTTTGAGTTTTTATTTGAACTACACCACGTTCTTAGAACCGATATGTTTGTATTACGGTTCAAATGTTCTTGTAATCTGAGGTATGTTTTGCTTTGGAGCCTATAATAACAAACGTGTTCTTCAAATGTTTGATAGCATTAGCTTTTATGAACATCTTGAGAGCACACATTTTACAGGTGGCAGACTTGATGCAATCGGGTTTGTCACTTTGATTTCTACCACTGAAATTATTGTATTTTTTAATCGTTTCAACCACCACCATTATGCCTTTACTAGCTATGCCTTATTCTGTGACATAATCATCACATATATTCGTAAACTATCAAATTATAGTGACATTATGGTTTGTTAACATTGTAAGTATGCAGTGAATACAACAAGCCTCAGTAATTCAATTGCAAATCGCATTTTGACCAAACAAACAGATGTGATAAATTCCTGAATTATGGTTGTTATTTGTAATAATTACAACAGGAATATAATTTTTCTGTTCGTGCTTGTTTTCGGAATACTATTAATGTTTGATTTTTCAATATAAAGGGACAAAAAGGCGATAAAAATTCTTAGTAAAAATTATTATTATGGTAGGAGAGCATCTCAACAGAGCAATACCTATTGATAAAGCAACATTCAATATCTACCCAGAATAAATACAGTAAAAAATACATAAAATAAAAATACTATTGATGCAGTCGAATCTCCATTTCTAAATACAAGTACAAAAATGAATACTCCTGATTTTTCACAAACTTCACGTTTAAATTTGAATAAAAGTTTTCCTTAGTTTCTAAAGTTGATGCTGAATTGAAAGTTTGTTTTTATTTGTTTCAGACCTGGTTCTTCACAGACACGGACAACCGACAACATCAGAATCAGACGAGTAAGAATCTTTTATAATTCAACTACGAAAATAGTTTTCTCTTATAACATTGATTACCTTTTTAAGCCAAGCTACTAAAGGTGAAATGAAAATATTTTCTATACATATAAAATATAAAATCCTTTGTCCTGAATAACTGACTGACGGATCAGCGCACAGCGCAAACCGTTGACCGTAGAGACCCGAAACTTGGAGGGTGTTCTTTGCATCATGTAGACATCCGATAAGAGAGGATTTACCGAAATTCTGCCCTAAGGGGGTCAAAAATGAGAGCAAAGTTTGTATGAAGCAACTTAATTCCTTGATCCAATTAATTATTGAATCCGTGCGGGCGAAATCGCGCTCATAAGCTAGTATATTAAAATATTCGTTTTAATCATTAATACCTTGTTTAAACTATAATAATATGCATATTACACCACGCAGTTCTGTTAAAAGAATAAGAATATTTAAATAGTGTTTTAATTTAATCACACCAGAATGTTTTCATTCTATAGTTTCTCTCCTGTGATTAATAGTGTGACTCAAAGTTCAGCCATTACTGCAAACAATGGAGGGAAATTCTTACATTTCCACCTGTAATATCAAAATAGCTATCTATATCTTTCCTAAAAAAATACCGTGATCTACTTTTGTCCGATGCTGCTGTTGTCAAAGTTTGAAGATACGTAAATCGTTCTCTAGTACAAATACCAATTGAACTCAAAAGTTCTCGGTTATTTCAGAAGCCGTGCTATTTAAAAGTGAACCTTATTCTTTTAGGAATAACGTGTTTAATCATGTTTTGTTGTTGCAGACGGTCACATGGTAAACACCAATTGTTCGGCGTCGCATCAGCGCAAACATCTCTGTTGCAAAATGTCCGTCGAGTACGACCGTTTCCTGGAAAGCGGTAAAAAGTAAGTACCTTTCTTTATTTGAGGGTGAAAGTAAATGTTATGATAAGGTGTTATAACAATAGGAGATAGGTATGATGATAGCTTTCATAACACATCTTCTATACATAATACATGTATAATGCTGTATTCTGAATGACTGACGGTTTAACGCACAGCTTAAACCGCTGATCTTAGAGACATAACTTGGAGGGAAGCATCTGATAAGAAAGGATTTCCGAAATATGAAATTTGCCTATAAGGGGCTGAAAAACAGAGGCAAAGTTTGTATGAGATAACGAGATTCCTTGGTCCAGTTTAGGTACTATATTTTTGAATTTTATGACCCGATCTATACGAAGTGACAAACAGACGTTGATTTAACTTTTCTTACAGATAATAAAGAACCCTAAATATTAAGATTGTAATTTATTCACTTTGTACTGTTTGGCGTAATAGCGATAAATTATAATATATTCTGTACCAAGTCTATACCAAATACGGATCAAAAGTTATTAAGCTTTTATGGAGGGGTAGTATTAAGTAGGCACTATGTGGTGAAGTATTCCTACTAGTATTATTAAAATAATAACAATTAATAATCAAAGAAAAGCAGATATTTGTAATACAACCATAAAACATACAAACTTACAACAATAAAACATACTAACGCATACCTTGTGTAAGTCACGCATAGTTGAAGGCACCGTAGATCATTATGTAAAAATGCCACAATAATGTACAAGATCTTATACTAATAATTAATCCACCTCATACTTAGGTTCTTGAACCCATAAATCCCCAGTTCTGACATTATCTGGTTCATCAAACGACATATCCGAAGCAATTATAACGCAATCAAAGGGGAATTCGTAACGTGATACAACTGACGTTATTAATCAGTCTGTAATTATAAGCGACGTGAATCTCTGCACTGCAATTAACAGGAACAAGAAATTCGTTTGAGATTATAAGGGATAAGTTGCTTTACGGGCGTCTGACGAGAAGAGAGATTAATAAGGAAATAATAACAGAATGGCAAAACGTATTCACGATGACGATTCAATTATCTCAACAAATGGGAAATAACTATCATTTGAACACTCGTAACATTGAATGAATCGTATAAAGTGCATGATTGCTTAATAGTGCTCAATACGTAAATTTTTTTTTATTTTTTATAAATTGAAAACCTAATAGTAAGGCAAACCGAAATTTTTTATAAGAATGACCGAAATATTCTTTGATTGGATAGGTATCTAATGAATATCTAGTGTAAATCTCTTTGTAGATAACAAATTACATATTCGTTCGATTAGATATCATAATTATTTATAATCAGAAAACTATTTTAAATTTTGAAGTGATGAATCAAAAATTTAAAATCAATGAATTCATTATGTATCTAACTAATTTGCTGAATTAATGTTACATAGTTACCTACTGAGACCAATTTTCTCACCTTTATCCTTCAATATAAACTCAAGACATTCACACAAACACACACATTTTAATATATTTAAGGATTACCTACTATTCATTGCTTTTGTAATTTTAATGTCATATATAATTCGCAACATCCTGCTTTTAATGGCTTATACTTGCAGCTGACGGTCTGAGCTATTAAAAACAGTTAAGCAGTTAATGAACATTAATTTGGATTTATTATATCCATATCAATTTTAATAATGTCTAACTGATATCGATTGGCACTGTTGGCATCCTGTTTATAATATAAACTTCGAACCGCAACTTTATGTTCAGTTAGGTATACAGTTAGATTTTTCGTTGCTAAATCGTTTTTACGAAATCTTATGAACCACGTTATTGAATAGTCTAAATGACGTAAAATTTACTACCATTACATATGGTAATACATAGTTAATATGTACATTATTATTATAGTAGATTATGGTAACTTTGACTAAACATTCAACGTAAATAGTTCCTAAATGTATATAAAAACACTTAAAAATATGTTTTAAAATTAATCTACTTATACCTACCTGCGTGTTAGTTGTGACCCATAGTAATTCATCTACGGCTTTGTTTTGTGCTGTTTTTGTTTAAACTAAAAACATACTTACCTTCTGTTTTTGGAAGCTTGTCTGAATCAACAATGAATTCGAGCCTCTACTTTTCTATACTAATGCCGTATTAACCACACTACATCCCACAGTCAGATAGAATAAAAGAGATAATTGTTGTATTTACTAATGCTCTTTTGCTAATGTTAATGATATCTAGAGAAAGAGAAAACGCTACACTTACGGATGTGCTTAATATTCATCTTCTGTACGAATGCGAAAAGGACGTGAACCTAATTATATATCGACCGGATTAATACAATCAAAAAGTTGTATAAAGTCATCAAGATTTATTGATATGGCAATATCCTGCTTTCACACTAACAGATGTAGGAGTATTAAGCCGCCTACCTTGATGCATTTTTTATTAAATCCTCTCAAAGACTTTTTAATCTATTGAGACCAACCTCAACGTTCAAATATATACTTAACATAAGTTAATGGTTTTTTGAGAGCAAGTCCAATATTATTTTGGGCTCACAATAATTTTCACGCGTTTACACAGAGTCCCGACCACTGTTTTTGTTAGGCTGCCTTGTTTTTTCCCACAAAATTTGTGTTTAAACTTACACCGGGTTTGTAGTTCCGGACTAATATTACCAACAATATTAAGGTCCCACAGTAAAAAATGAAAACCCGTTAGGCTTTCTGACTGTCCTCTACAGAAGTTCTTAGTACAAGTAAATTCGACTGAATATACAATTATCACATTGTTAATTATATTATTGTCATCTATAGGTAAAGGCGGCTCTTAACTACCTATTGTATGTCTCTTTGCAAGTAACTTAACAATCAACTTTGATTCCACTGACATTGTCAAAGTTTAATTTAATACAATTTTTAAAACAGCTTCAGTGTCTAATGCTTTTTTATTTATAATATACTACGAGTATGTGCCCCCCGGTTTCACCCGCATTAAGAATTGCAACGTAATTTTAGATAGCCTATAGCCTTCCTCGATAAATGGACTAAATTACACTAAAATAATTTTTCAAATTGGTCCAGTAGTTCCTGGGATTAAAGCGTTCAAACAAACAAGCAAACAAAACTCTTCTGATCTAAGATTCTTAGATTCTAAGAACTTTATAATATTAGTATAGATAAAACTAATTCCCTAATACATCTGTGAACAAAGTCACGCCTCCACCCGCAGTTTCCACATTCTCGTCTCGAAACTTTATGAGAGGTATTCAAGGTTGGGATAGATTCAGATACGTAGGTGGCGTCGTACAGGGATAACTTGCCCGACATTAATCCCGTACGGATATTTACGATCTCACCTTCTACGTTCGCTTCCATTATAGCATGCTCAATCTCTATCCCTCCTGTTCTTTCGTCGTTGTCTTTGGAAATAAAACTTTTTTATCTCAGTTACATGGAATTTACGCCTCATTAAAACTCGTAAACAGACAACCATTTTATTCCAACCTCGTACATTCATTAGCATACCGGACTTGATCCAGTAAGTATAATAAATAGATCAGAGATTAAATTGCTGTCTCGCAAGTAACGCATTGACCGCTTTAATTTTGCCAATGTAAACCTGATATGCAGAAATACAATCCGAGTTGTTATTACTACCATCAAAGCGATTTGTCGTACGCCATATTGCAATATGTGGCCTCGGATTGCGCAGGCGCAGCTCCTGTTATTTGCACCGAGCGTAATGTCGGTAAATTGTACCGTAGCAGTAATTATTGGCACCGAAGCAAACTCAAAGGTACTTTCGATTATATGCTCTTCGAATGCCGTCATATGATCATTTTCGTTATTAAAAACATCTGCGTTTTATTACCGTTTTTTAAAAGGCCTCAAATTGTCGGGTACCGAAAATTGATATGGTAGCCATAACCAGAACCAATGTCGTGTAATCATACATGAGGTCTTCAATTTTCATATTTTGTTTTGTTTTTTCTTATATTTTGTCATTATAAGTATATAGGTACGAGTAGGTACTGGTGTACCCGTCGACAGAATTTTTTATTAGTCTGCACAAAAAGCAGCTTAACATTATAATGTGGCACATGCTGAAATTTTATGGAAAATTTATTCATTTATTCATATTTTTTGTTTAGATGGTTTTGCCACTTCGATGATGACAATTACGTGAATATACCACGTTTAGTCAGCGTGCTCCAAACATATAATTATCAAGAGGACTGGTACCTCGGAAGAACATCAGTATACGAACCAGTAAAGATATTTAAGAAGCCAACAAATAAGGTATTATTATTTTACTGGAAACCTTTTGGCTTTTGTCTTTCAATTACGTTCGCTATGTTTTATATGATGTTGGCTCATAAACCTTGAGTTGAAAGTGAAATTCAGTTCAAAATCGTCTTATAGTTTTATTTTTTTTACAGTTAATGTTTTCATTCTGGTTTGCAACTGGCGGAGCTGGATTTTGCGTTAGTAGGAGCTTAGCATTGAAAATGTTACCAGTTGCAAGGTATGTTAATACTTATTACAACGATACATGTGACCTTTTCTCTTCTCTCATTTGAAAGAACCTGGGTTAGACACCCTATAAGAATATGTGTAGCTTCGAAGTTGCCGATTTTAATGCTTTTTTACGTGAAGGAATATGTTTTTCCTGTCGCTGTCAAAGGTTTAAGTTTCCGATGCTTGGGTTATATTAATTATTCGTTATAATGTTTGCGTTTTTTAGCTCTTTATCTATAAATAATATTCTTTTCAGTGGTGGGAGATTCATCAGTATTTGTGAAGGAATACGATTACCAGATGATGTATCGATAGGCTTTATCATAGGTAAGTTATACTTACTTGTTACCAACAATAACTGTAAAGAATTACATTTGTAAAAATTATTTTGATAAAAGTAAGCGTCCTTTTTGTAATCAAATATAACATTATTGCAGAACATTTAATGAAGAAAAATCTGACCTTAGTTCCGGAGTTCCATTCGCACCTGGAGCAGATGAAACTTTTGGCTCCAGAGACTTTCCGTAACCAAATATCTTTTAGTTACTCCAAAATTAACGACGAGTGGAACGTGGTCAACGTGCCTGGATTTGACACCAGATACGATCCCACCAGGTAAGGATTGTTCCAGTGGAACGATTATTTTTTTATCTTCATTTGTCTTCATCATTTCTTTCTTAACATAATATTTACATTTCAACATTCCATCATCATTCTATTCAAATAAAAAATAATATAGCAGCATAATTATGCCATAAACTAAATATTGTAATTTAAAGTATTAAAGTAATAACTTTAATCGTCCTTTTATCATGGCGTAAATAATGTTTCAATGGTCAATTTTACCACAATTTATAACATTATTGTTCTGCGTAAAGTTCATTAACTCGATAGCTAAATTGTCCTCTAAAATGTAACTTTAATTTTCATCTTTCTTTACAAAACACAAAGCAGACATTTGAAAAAGAGCACTTTTTTTTTTTTACCGCAAGCGTTTAATTTTATTCCCGTACAAACTTAATTTGTTAAGGACAAATCCCTTAGCTGCTCTTGCCTGGACTTAAAAATGTTTAGTTAAGCTGTAAATTAACTTTCATTTATATAAAAAAAGCGTGTATTTATAACATAAAAACTTTTCATTGAACATTATTAAGTCTATATAGGTATATCATACAAAACTAAAACTGTGGTCTAACGCCTTTTAATGTTAAAGAAAATATCTATACCCAGCAATGGGATAGTGATGGGTTGAAGATGATTCTGGTGATGTGGAATTACCTACTACTCCAATAATTTCTAATCAATTAAATCCCATTATATTGTAACACACTTTAAATATTTTGAGTTCAAATGATCTTAATAAACATCTCAACATCAATATAACTTACATGTCTAAACGAGTAGAAAGAAAAGAAAAAGATAAAAGCGAATTCTACGTAACCTTTCTTTGTTGCAGGTTCCTGTCGTTGCATTGTTTCCTTTTCCCTCATTTTAAGTTCTGTCCAAGATAGCATCGATGTATGACTCCTGTGTTCCAAACAACTTTCACACAAAGTATTTAGTTGAAACAATTGTAAATATAAAAGACAATGTAGGTACTGATCGACTTATTTCTTCAATAGAGGTAAAGATTGTCATTTGTCGTTCTGTAATCGCATTTGAGAAGTAACTTTTCGAAAATATTTGCCATAAGCAAGAATACCTAGAGGTCTACCGCCATCTCTTAAATCAGTATTACTTTAGGCTTACTTCAAAATACTGTACATCCAAGTACGAATTACATTAATGACATACCTAATATTGACAAAAAAAAACGTTAATAAACTATGGTGACTTTAGAATATGGTACTCGTAGTGTGCCTCCTGGTAAGTATGATATAGTTCTGCACGCCAATTTTTGAAGAGAGTATTGGTGGCAATCAACAATACTCGTAAAATTTATCCGAATTGCAGTTTAATCCTTTTGGTATAGTGTTATCGCAGCTGACACTTTATTTAAATATGCATAAGTTTGAATTCTAATCTAATAAATGTTAATATTAGCGCAATGTCATTTAGAGTTGAAGATAATAGTATGAGTATGACTAATTTGAATACTAAATCTAATGGAGCCGATATTTGAATAGCATTTAAAATTTGAAAATAGTAATGAAGTTCAACTGGTAAAGCTCGGACAAAACATAAAATTTCAGTGCAAGACAGTAACAAGAACTATGGTTTTGTATCCAGTGTTTAGATAGTAAATCCGAATTAAGCGTTTTATAGAATGTTTTGGTAAGTCTAATAATTTGATTGAGAAGCGAACTCCATCGCTAAGGTTGTGATATTAAGTGTACGATTGGAAATTTATTGTTGTAATAATGTTATATCCTTTATGATGTATATTATAAACTTTATAGAAGTATTACTGCTACTTTCGCTTGTACATAATACTGCAAACGTTGTAATTGAAGGAGAAATCCTTTCTTATAAGTGTTTTCATAACTTATTTAAAGCATGTAAGACTGTTCTTCCAATATTACTCAATGTTAAAGTAGGTACGCAAAAAACCTATATATTTTTTATATTGAATATTAATTGTTGTTGAAAGATAAACATATTTTTATGAACGACCTTACATATTGTGCTCACTCTACATCAGATTTATTAAATAGACTCAAATAGAATTAATAAGTGCCTTTTAAGCAATAATACCTAATAAGTTATAAAATATCAAAAGATTATAATTATACTTTGATTAAAATAAAATTATTTGAATAGTGGTTTCGAAAAAGCAATAATGAAAATAAATAGGTATATTTAATTATCTGTGATATTAGAGTAAGCCTAACAAATGTAGATAAATAATGTTATTAGTGCGAGGAGAGTAATAAAATGTATATTTATAATATCTCAGAATAGTCGCAAATGTTATGACTTTGTTTATAAGTTAAGTTGTTTATTAAATAAACAATTAAAATAATGAAACCTTTTCTTTTTTATCTATCCCTTATAATCTTTTTTGACCGATTGCAAAAGAGGAGGTTCTCAAAAAAATACTATTGCAGTAATTTATAAGTATTGCATAATGATAGGATTTAGAAAAGGGCTGGTGTTGGCAATGGCATATTTCCAATCCCTTGGTGTAATCGTATCAAATCGCAATTATACCATCTATTATTAAAATGCTGATATCAACGGTAAGATTGCATCCAAGGGGAGCAGAAAAACATCACACAAAGGATATCAGTGCAAGAAAGTAGCCTTATTATGAAAACATAACGAGTACGAATCATCGACCGTCTGGCTGGACTCGTGCAAGGAATGCAGGTTATTGTCCGCGCTGCGACGTGTGCCTGCTTGTAATTCTATACTTTAATATTATTTATTTATTGGAGTCTAAAAATGTTGCTATTATTAATATTGGGGCAATGTCACCAGTGTTTTGGGAACACAACCGGAGGACAGTAATTTGGATGCAGTATTTTATATTTAATAATTTGTTTTTGTTTTTATTTATTATTTTTATATCTATTTATAAGTTTTTTAAATTTTTAGTTTAAATAAATTACTGCCATGTGACAAGTGACGTCACTGACGTCATGTCAATCGTCAAGTTCAACATAGGTTCTACAGGTAGGTACATATAAATAGTAGGTACATATCATATTGTAGTTATGAACAGAAAAAAAATTTAACCAACTTCTAAAAGTAGGCAGAAGTTTAGCATGAATGTTATACATTGTATATATTTTTTTATTTTAACATCTGCAATTATACCCTTACTCCACAATAAAGTGATTCGGATTTCTTTTCTCTATATTTACACAAAATATCAATTTAAAAATTCTTATGCAGGTATAACCTCTCTGTATGGGACAATTCGCCACATAAATTATCCTTTAAACGCATTCAGAATCCTTATTTATAAAGTAAAGGACGCGTGAATAGACCGCTCAGGGCACACAGTTACATAATCTTAACACTTCTACACAATTTAGTATATTCATAAATGCAAGATACTGGTCTTATAGCGACTAGGTTAGCTTTAAAAAAACATTATATAATAATGGTACGAGAAGAAAATATTGTTGATAAAATTTGTTTTTTCTCAATATTTATATGTACATTGCAAATTGTTTCCCTCCGTTTTTAATAACACGAACTTATAAATTTATTAGCTAACAACAAAATAGTTGGGAGACAAATTGTCTTAGCTCAGAAAATTGCATCAATTACGCTCGGACTTAAATTAAAAATAATTCGAAGGACTTCTCGCTTCTCGATGGTGGTAGAGCTTCGTCTGAATACGATCCATTAACGTTCAAAGCTTTCTCATCTGTCGAATTATCACCTCTTTTGGTATGTAAGACTCTTTATTTATGCCTTGAAATATTATATTGAACGAACACGAGCTTGAAATTTAAGGGCCAATAAAAAGCAAGTCGCCAAGATTAGGTTGCACGTTAATGTATCCATTTACATTTATGTACAGCACATTAGCTTTATTTTAACATTGATTTTATGTTTCATAAGATATACGAGTACCTGTAGGTAAAATGTTTATAAACTTTATTATTACAATAAAGAATTATTGAAAAGTCTCCGACACTAAAAGACAGACACATATCAGACGCCTCCACGAAAAGTGCTCCAAAGTTATAATCCTCAAAAATGTGACATCTCGAATCGCACAATTTAATTTCGAGAAGAACGTAAAGCTCCAATAAAATTTAAACCTTTTATTCCATACTCCATCGTACACCAATATCTAGGGAAAATTCACGAAGTCATCCAAGTACGGTCGCTCATTAAACCTTTTATCCGTAACGACCTCGACTACTGACTCAATTTCTGGTACTACACCGTTGTACGCTTAAGTCCGCCATGAAATCCCCTTATTGCTACTTGAATGATTAATTAAGGTGATTGACACGCCCATTCTCTGCGCAGTGGCGGGTCCTTCGTCCGAAACACCTGTCTACGGTCGGTCTTCCTTAAATCGATTAGTAGATACGAGTGCACAGTCACTCCGAATAATTGGCTTCCTCCCGAATTTGTTCTGGCCGAATAAAAAGCGGGCTCAACAAGCGGATTTATTTCAACGTAGCGTTGAAAGCGTTGGATTCAGTTCCAAAAGGAAATTCTCGCCGCTAAACGGTTTTTTGTAAGCCTTTTTTGGATTTCCCTTTGTGCAGGGTATTAGGTAAATAGGAATTAAATGCAGGATTTTAATCTCCGGGTCACATTGCTACGAGAATATTGTTTTGTAATCTATATACCTATTTTTTTTTGCTCGACAACTTCATGATAAAGAAATATTGTACTGAGTTGAATAGTATAAGCTAAACTAAAAAATCATAGCCCTCAATGCAAGTAAATATTAATATTCTCAAAACATCAAAATCTAAACGGTATAAAATCTCTATAATGTAGGTATTAGTATTATCTTTATTATAATGTGTAATTTACGACAAACTATGCATACCTAATCAGGTATATCTATTCATTTTAGCTTATGAAATGTTATACTATTTCCAGATCTCGTTAATGTAATTGCTTCAAATATCAACTCGATGTTACAAATATGTATAAGATCGAGACGCGAAGTGAAATATCTAATAAATTCGGTTATCTTTAGCTGTCTTAAAATTACTAATACTGCTTCGAAACTCATACTCAAAAGATACGTTTGGTCCAAAAGAGTTGTAACAATTTTCTCTAATGGCAGTAGCACTCAATCTACTATAGAGTAAGTACGTTTAAGTGTGCTTTCCTATCTCAAAAAAAGTTTCTAATGTTTCCGATACACTGAACGGATCGATTAACGAACTGGATCGTTCTGGATTGAACTGGTTCAGTTAATAGCTTCAAATAAACATAATTAAGCTTTCAAAGAGAGCCGATACATCTCCCACCCATTAGTTTAGAAATGACACCCAATTAAATTGAATCCCATTTGTTTCGGCATGTTCGTCTTTTTAAGACGTTTACAAAGTTGATGGTTAATCGCTTGGGTACATTATAAAGAAACATAAGACAGGGAATATTAGTTTCTTTGGATTAAGATACATTTAATTATATGGTATGATTGAATTTATGATATACTGAAATAGTGTTTATTAATCGTTAAAATACCAAACTTGTTAACCGTAAAAATATAACTATAGAAAACCATGATGCGAACATTCTTAATATTTCAAATTAATAATGTCATAATTATAGTTCTATCGAGGAGCGTAGGTACTCGTACATGCTGGAAAAAATTTTGTTTGAGCCGACCACATTAGTCCTCATGAGTAGCACAAGACTTTTTCTTGACTGTGTGTGTTATTAGCAACTAATTAGCAATAAATAATACATCTATCCTATAGGAGTCAGGCATTCGTCTAGAATTTAGTTCACGTGAGGGGAGGGGGGATCTCATTTGTCTCATTACACCTGTTTTTAAAAAGATATGTTTTTTATCGTTTCAAAATGTGAATTTCGTTTTCCAACATTTATCTTAACTTTTGTCAATAATATATCTAGATAAGTACTTACATAGCATTATAGGTAGAATAACACTATAAATACAGTGGCTTGAAACTGCCCTATTTAATTACGAGTATAATAGCTGTCGGAATGGAAGGAAGGAAGTATTATGAAACATTTCAAGTTATTAATCTAGGAAATGTGCTTGGAAATGTTGCACGCATTTGACGTAAAGCTATTTAAATTTAATTCCAGTATGCAAAGGAAAATTGTTTTGGATTGTTTGAGTCCCATACTCTTAGGTACGTAAGTAGCATTTTCATGCTCTAATTATACGCACGCTCATAAACTGTAAACTCATTTTGAAAAATACATTCATTATTATCATACTCTTGATGCCAAAGACGGCTTCTTTGATAGGGATATCTTCAAATATATCTTTTGAAACAATGTCCTTACTTGAATTGAGGTAAAGCAAGAATCACATACCAATTGTAACACCACGAACCATGTTTATGGATAAACAGGAATGGATCATGACCCAATAGCTATTGCGACCACTTTTGATAATATATAAATTAACCATTTAATTCAAAATAGTGGTGTAGTCCTCATTCCTTCTTGGTGTTTTATAAGTCGTCTATAAATTACTGTCAGTCTCATAAATAATGTAGGTTTAGGTACATTGTCATCATACAAATAATCAAATTTTTAATTGTGTCTATTGAAGCAAGTTTTGCTTTATTTTTACTCGTACCTACATTATGTAATGATACATTTTTGCGATCCCGTCACAGCTTATCCATACTCCAGCTTAAATCACCTGTTCCAAGCCTATCATTTGACAAGCCGCCTTATTAAGGATTTAAAAATAATTCCTCATCGCAATCTTATTCAACGTGTAGTTACATTTCAAGCGGCCTTATAATTGGCTGTTGGAAGTTAATAAGAGAATTATCTTTTGAGTCCGATTGGGTACTATTCTTATTTATTGCTGGAGAGGGAGAAAATTTGTAAGAGAGAACTTTAGGCTAAGGCAAAGCCTACATGTGCTATTTATGTAAATAGGTATGACCCCATTTCTGACTGCAATAAAATATAATCAATCATAATATGGAAGCAGTAATGGCGTATGCGTCTATATTGGTTAGAATTTGTACAATGTGATTAAACATGCCCATCGGAGATGATTCAATTGGTGCTGTTCATAAACATAAAATCCTGAAAGAGTACCTAATTCTTAAAACTTACATATGTATCTAAGTTAAAGAATAAAATGAGAAATGCATTGATATTTTCATACAGTTCCAGATGAGGTGCGGAGAGGATTCTCTGTCAAGAACTAAGCTTGCTTCTGTAGTAAATCTTCAGCAATTTAGTTTTGTGTAAGTCAATGAAACAGGCCCCTTAGCAAAAGAACCGGTTAGTGTCAATTAAACCTGCCCTTAGTTAGCCGCCAGCTCGATGTGACACGTTAAATGTCCAGAAGTGCTTTATCGAGAAATGTACTGATTGACATCTGTTTCCTTCGCGATTGTGGCGTGCGATCGCGTGCAATTTCGAGAAATCGGCTTTCTCCTACAGTATAATTTAGGTTAGTATTGTTGACTATATGGGATTTTGTGCTGACTATCTGATTGGATATTGGTGCCGTAGGAATAGAGGCAATGGGTATAGTTTGGACTTAGTTTCTTTGATCTGGCTACAGCCTATTTGAACATTTTTCGCGAGGACATTTCATCTGGAAACAAAAGCGATTGAGATGCATCAAAGTCGCCTTTTCAGAGACACAAAATTTAAAGCGTTTGTAATAATTTCGGAACTGAAATGGGTTCCGTATCATTTTATGTACGACTTTTCTTTGTCAGCTTTGTATAGCTTTTACGGAACACTAAAATAATTAACAAAAAATATCTGATTACGTCCAAAACTAACAATATAAAACAATTAAATAACTAGTATTAGGTTACAGCTTTGGTGAATTAGAGGACTTCCTACTAGAATGGAGAATGCATCAGGCACGCCCTTAGACACGCGCAAGGCACTCTTTGCCCGAGCTACAAGGACATGGGATCGTAACTTCTCATTTATCTTTGTAGGTTAATCTTGTTTGATAAGTTAAGCAAGTGTTTTTAATTTAAATATTCTATTTTTGATATTGTGGACATTATCATTGAATTTAAAAGTCTGTCTGACTTTGCTTTTGTCCTCGAATTCTTCTGAAATTCAAATGTTGGAACCATTCATAAATTAATACAAATATGCAACATTTTAAACTTTACCCTGAAACAAACTCCTGCAAAGAAACAACGAAAATGATACAGATTATGCATTACCAACAAACTGGTATCACTATAACTACAGGTAATATATAAATTCTAATTCTAATAGATCAGATTGGAATTACTTCTGAATCTAGTTGGTTCATAATATAGAACTCCGCTCACAAATCACGAACTAAATTCGAACGTAGCGTGCCCCAACAATGCACACAAAAGATTAGCTCACTATCAGTACGATCCAATACGCGTTTTGTGCTATTATTGGGTTCTGGCTCAATAGAACTGTATTCTATGACACCATTGGGCCCCGCCCGCCTCAATACTAACGATCTTTCGAATGATACACTTGGAAGCATAATTAATGAATAATCAACATTTAGTGCACTACGGACAAGACTAGAGATGACACAAAAAAATAGTTACGAGTTTGAGTACATTCACCAAAACATTTGCACGGTTGTGTAGAACTTTTAGCAGCTCCCAACATTCCAATGCGCAATGGCATCGCGTCGTACAGTTTTATTACATTTTCTATGGAATAGCCACTGTTGTACAAAAGTAGATAGATTATAAATTAACAGCATAATTACTAGAAGAGCTGTGACTAATAATTACTAGGAAAACTTTGTTGACTTAGGCCTCGATTCTTAGGCATTAATCTTTATTATTGCAAGGTTTAAAAATAACAAAAGCAATACGTATTACACACTGAAAGATACCTGTACCTAGTTTAATAAAAAAACTAATGGTCACGTAATTTATTTATGTTGGTTTATAAGGTAAGTTTATTTTTTTTAAAACAAATGTGTCTTCTTTGTCTTAAATTCTTTATAAAATTAGATTGGATTGAAAATATCACAAACAGATAATATACAATATCTGTTAAATGTTTTCGTGTCCAACTGTACTTAGCACGGACATTTAAATGTCCCCTTCATAGCCTAGATTACGTGTTGTGAAAGCAATGGGTCAACTGCTCGTGAACTACTGGCTCCTACTTCCTTCGCTTATCTGCGGAATCGACCCACGAATATGTTAGCTTCGATCGTTTCCTTCACCTGCCATTTGCATATAGACTGGTTTAGCGCATAACGTAATGTTAGACGTACTGCAAACTATAAGCTGTTTCATAGTAGTGGAAGTCCAGGATCTAAATTTAAACTAAGATCAAATTTTCCTAAAACCTAACGTTGCTTTTTAACCTTTTCATAAGAACGAACATTTACTAGTTACTTAGTTATTATCATCTAATCTAGATACATACTAAAGTGACTTTTTAAGAAAAAAAATTATAGTCAAAACTCTTAGGCCCATATTAAAAAAATTCAACTCGTGATAGATCTCAATTATAGGTTTTCTTTATAAATACGTATATGTATATGTAATTTATAAACATTCCGTTGTGCTATATAACTAGTGTTAAAAAACCTTCAGTGGACGTGATAAAACGTTGTGCTACAACAAAACCTGCAAAAGATGTACATTGACGTAGTTCGTAAATATAATTAAGAGAACTATAATAAACTTATATATAGATTGTAAGCAGATTAAATTTAAAAAAACTAATTATTTATCATTAGTCATTATAAAATTGATTTACATTGTAAGTGATCATAAAACACCTACC
>DWQK01000048.1:0-31723 GCA_018231225.1 Noctuana stator
TGCTTGAAATATAAAAATTGTACAGGTACCTATATTGAAATTATGCGAACTATCGCAAGCTATTCCTGTAAAATTATTATATTTGCTTAGTAAAAATCTTTTTCTAAATATTATTTACCTTACCTATGTAAGAAAGGGATGCCACAAAACCTCGAACTCCATCAGACATTTCTAAATCACACTTAGATGCCGGCAGAATATAGGCATAACCAATTGGTTCTAAGATGGCTCCGATGAGAAAGAGAGCCAAGACAAGTGAATATTTTATGTTGTATATGCCAAGACCTGCAAGAAGGACAATTTTGATTTGACTTTATCGCAAACCAATACAGGTATATTATATTATTAATGCATGTACAAGTATGTTTATATCTCAATATTTGAGTATATTTTGTAACAGTAGATGTGGTCCAGGATACGGAATACAAGAGATAATAAGGGAGATGTAAAATAATAAGTAAAGTTAATAAGAAGTATAATGAAGAATACTGACCTGCTACTGAAAGAGCTTGATCCAAATCCACCAATTCCATTTCATCACTCTCTATTTTCTCTGACACTGTGTTTATTTTTTCTTGCTCCATTGCTTATTTGAATTGATATCACACAAAAACAATTTTGCTATCACGCTCTATAGGTAGTTATCGGGTCCAATGGTATCTTATTATTATTGTTGTAATAACACTTATTCAAATGTTTCTTTTATGTGTTTGTTTATTTTAATTTACATATTTTGGTTCTTTGACACGGATGATTTCAACGCATGTTGTTTTACATCTAATTACAAATTATCCATAATCTAGTTGATCCATATTACGAATTTATTACACAGCTGTATGATACGTAAACACTACTTATTAATATTAATTTCATTCACTTATTTGTCCCGCTTTATAATCACGATATCTACTGATAAGTTTCGGCGCGATGTGGAGTCTTGATGAATGCGTATTGTGTTATTTTCCCCCATTGCCTTGGCGACCATCCAGAAGTAGAACTGTACCTAACTTCTCTTTTATAATCATAATGGGTTGTAGTGTAGCTAGTAGTAATATTTTTACAATATTGTGGGTTAACGTAATACCTACAACGTTCATGACAATATTAAATATATGAAAATAAAGCATACTTAATTGATTTATTTTAATTTATTTTACAATAATTATTATTGTTGATGCCGTAACGCAGACAGGTCATCAGTTTCTTGACCAGCTGTGTTATTGCATTGCATGACGAGACGTTACATCAAAAAAATTAGAGGTGTAGGCAGCGATTTCGACGGGATTTTTCTTCGTAATAACTAGATAATATCAACAGTTAGTTAGGTTGGTGCCTACTTAATGACCAATTAATTCTTAACAGAAACTTTGTTACCGAATATAATATCTACCATAAAATAAAAATATACCTACCTATTTAACTACATAAGATAAGCGGATAAGCATATAATCTTATGTTAATCTTGCGATCTAGGTCATATAATGTATCGAATAAAAGTACCCCTTTGATATGAAATGCCTAATCTATGGAGTTTATTTTAATTTAGATATCAATCTATTTATAGCTATAAGTACAAACAAATTGGTTAAAACCAAGTATAATTATTGGTTTTTAATGATAATTATACATGTACCTACATAGACACTTTAATTACTATACTACATACACAATTGTATACTATAGCTATGCAGCGAGGAAGAGTAGGGCTTGAAATAAGCATCAGCGTATTTTCATTATTGTTCAAAATTCTATTTGGGATTAAACCTACCTAGTAATAGAAACCGTAGAGATTCTGTGGTTTTTACCATTTATTTAGACCATGTTGGATTGTTGGTATAAGAATATTCGACCGCCGCGCCGTGCCGCCGAAACGAATGGGATAATGTTGAGAATTGAGAATGTTTGTAATAATGGTTAATAATAAAGGATATAGGTACATTAAGAACAAACAAGTATTAACATTTTATTCCAACATGTTTAATAGTCCAATTTTCGTTAGAGTACCTTCAGTGTTACAACGTTTTGGACATAATAGAAGGATTATATTTTAAGTAGATATAAAATTTATAAAAGTAGTTAAGATATATAAAAGTTGAAATATCAAAATGTTTTTCTCGTATCAAAGTCGAGTACTTAGATTACTTAGCCGTTTAACCGCCTGTTCAGGCTCTGACTTCGGTAAGAGGAGTGATAGTAGCCCACAAACTGCAATAAAAACAAGTATATTATAGGTACATGCAAGGCACAAAATAAATGTTTGACACAGTGATATACAGCACAAAGAAATAAATTATATAAAAATTATTAGTCTCAACGCGACCAATGCAATATGTGTAGGTATCTATATTATCTACGCTATGTTGACACCGAGATCTAAAGTTAACTGGGTTGGTAGGTTTCAGTTTGGTAGGTCTATGAGTGCCTTATACACAGTAAAGGAACAACAAAAAAATAAAAATTATTGATGATATTATGATTTCTGTTACATAATGTTGCGTTGCATCGCTATACGGGGTTAAGCGATAGACTACGTAAGATTGAGCAATCACGTCGGAGGTTCATGTCTGTTCGAGAGTATTAAATCTTTCTAAAATTATCATACCTATAGTTAAATTTTTATTAATCCTTAGCTATTAGCTACCCTACTTGCTTGAGTTCTATTATGAATACATACGTATTAATAATCCACCAAACAGGTAAAATGTGGCTTCACATGCAGCGTTGAGTAGAGTTCCGGCTACGTTTGCACCGACTACCGATCCAATGCGGCCCACCATCATTGATAATCCCACTGCCATGCCCCTATTGAGATTATTTTAAGAATTAAGCCATGTCATTATATAGGTAATAGGTTATTTATACACAATTACGGAACTTAGTTTCATATAAACACGTATACCTATAATAAATAGCATTGTCATACCGTTTGTTAGCGGTTGTTATGACTGTTATGTAAGTAGAGATACGAGATTGATTACTCACCTCAAATGTGTTGGAAAAAGTTGTACAGAAAAGGCGTTAACCGGCCCTATACCGAGACCCATTAAAGCTATAGAAGAAAGTAATATAGCGAATAGTATTCTTTGCGCAACAAAGTTGATGAGTATACAGAAAACGCCAATGGCGCAATAGATTATGACGAGAAGGACTTTCTTGCCAATGAACCTGACCAATGTAGAAACGATTACTGCGACCACGGCACTAGCGGAGTTTCCCACAGTATTTATTAGGTAAGTTAAAGGATCTATGGTGTCGTTGCATTCCTCATAAATTATTGTCTGAAATAAATAAAGTTAGAGAATAAGTTAGTGATTGCCTTTTTAAGTAGGCTAGCAGTAGCAAAGGTTTTATGTGTTATTCGAGTTGAAAGTGCTATTAATATATTTTATATACTCGTAAATTGCACTTTCAGCCATGCTATGAAACAGTGAGCTAGTGCAGTAAGCAAGCCAAGGTAAAAGTTACATTTTGACACATACCGACCTCGTTCATCCCCTGTCGAATTACTTCACAAGCTGTACCCTCGCCAGCACCAGAAAAAACTCTGTTCAGGATGTCCGGCAGCCACATATATAGACCATTTATTCTAAAAAATATAAGAAAATGTAATACAGAATAAGTGTCAAAAAATCAAAGAAGCTTACTAAAGTAAGTAAACATTCTATTACTGTTTTATTTTTATACTAGCAGAAGATCCATTTTGTATTCAACAAGATGACAGTAGATAATGTAGTCCTATCTGCGATAATAGTTGGCACAACAGTTGCCTTCTTTAAAACTAAATATAAGTGTCCTCGGCAACCAAATCTTTTATGTCTTAGAAACTTAGAGTAGATACGCCGTATGAAGGATTTGGAATTATTTTTGTTTTGTTTAAGCAAATAAATAGTAACACTCAATGACACTTACGATGCAAATATACCAAACATAAGAGTACTGTTCAGAATCATCCATTTCAAGTGTGGAGGCTTAACTAATGGCACAGACTGCACCTTCAATGATTTTAGGAATGTTACATCCATGTTTCGAACGCCCTCGGTTGATTTCAATCTTTTTATCTAAAAATATAATTATTCTTTCTACAAAATAGGCAAATGTTGCATGTGATTTCTTAAGACGCCGTTTGATCGTTGTTTTTTAAGTGTACAGGCCATTCTGACGTCAGGTGTTCGCAAAAGCAATGCTACTTACTGGAAAATCATCTTCTGATTTTTTTTTATTCCGAGCGTATATGATTCTCAGAACTTGAAGGGATTCTTCATGCCGACCTTGCGACATAAGGTATTTAGGACTCTCAGGACCCCGGAGAAGAAGAATCGCTGCTATGAGGAACACGCTAGCGTTTATTATAGCAAGTACTCTCCAAGGTTTGAAGTAGTACATGCCAAAATCGACTTCAAATTCAAAAGGCAGAATTGCCCAAGCAAACACTGTAAAAAATGTTTATTTATTAAAACTTTTTTTAATAGGTAGAAATGAACAATGGAACATGGATTTATCGAGCCAACAAGTTAGATTTACAAATTCTAGGACTTCACCGCATGCTTGTCAACATAAACAACCTACTTAGATTCAATTGCTTTTTTAATCCTAAAAAAAATTTGGTACTAGTATTAGGTAAGTACTTACAGACAACTTACAGGGAACTAAAACAGAGCCAGAAATCTGTATGGCGTTTACCACTGTGAGCATGACGTCTCTATATTTTAAGGGGGAAAGTTCACCTATGTACGTGTAGGGAGCTGCAGCAGGGCATGCTATGCTGAAAAAAACGACATAATAATTATTAAGGATAAAATGCGTAAACCAAAAAAGGAATCTCATTTCCACTGTACTGCAAAGGATAGATAATAAAATGTTATGATTGCTCACCATAATGAAGTTAGGAATTTGAATATGATAAAGGAAACTAAATTAGGCATGAACGCTGAGGCGACACCGAATAGGCCGGCCGCCAAAGAGCTATAGATGAGCGTCATTTTTCGCCCGCGTGTGTCCACCAAGTAACCCCATGGAAATGATGTTAAAACAATACCTGAAAATTGATAGATATCATTTTATTTGTATATTAAAAATAATAGTTTTTTTTTAATTAAAGTTTTGTACCTACTCACAGAAAAACGAACAATGTTTATTGTCTTACATTTGAAGTGAAAATCGTAACATAACCTACATCATATTTTACTCGTATTTTATTGCTTTAAACAGATTGAACTAACAATCGGGTGTTATCATTTTTATTGGATAAGAAAATAATAATCGTATGTTATGGCTAGTCTTTTTATAACAAATGTAGCACGAAATTTAACAACGCATTAAATAAAACTGATAGTAACATAAAGTTATATTATTACCAAAGGATTTCATCGTATAATATTATTTTCTTAAATAATAAAAGTTCTAATTTATCCGTTAACAAAACAAACCGTGCTTACCTATGTATGGAACAGATCCTACAAAGCCCCTAACAGCATCTGACATTTCTAAATCACATTTTGAAGCCGGCAGTATGTAGGAGTATCCTACAGGTTCTACGATGGCCCCGATGAGAAAGAGGGCCAAGACAAGGGAATACTTAATGTTGTATATGCCAAGACCTGTAAATATGAACATTATTAATTAGGTGCTGTATTGTAAGCTAGAAGCGACTTTATTGTCTGTCTATTCTATCATTCAACATTGAATTATAGGCAAAGTAAAAACTTAATTATTTCAATTTTATGACTGTGATTAAAAAAAATTGGTTTTATTTATCGTTCTGTTAGTTTTAACTATTTCTGTTAACTACTGACTACTGACTACTAAAAAAACGTACTAACCTGCTACTGTTAGAGCTTGATCCAAATCAATAGCTTCCTTTTCATCCAAATCTATATTTTCTGATACGGTATTTACTTCACTTTGTCCCATTTCTAATTAAAATTGATACAACATATAAAACAGATTGATAATTATTAATCACATTACATTACTATTTTCTTTTACTCAGTAAAATTTTAACAACACAACAGACTTCTATACACGTTACTTCACATTTAATAAGATAATCTGCACGTCGTTACTTGCTGGCTGTTAAACCGGCCGTATAACAAATTGATTGACTACGCAAACATGTCATTAATTTTATTCAGTTATCTATATTGTTTTATAATCATGATGCCTTGCGATAAAAAGTTCTAGTGCGATGCGAATTTGTGTCAGTGAACAAATTATTTACCAACAATGTATAACATGTTATGTTACACTTGTGTCGAACTAAATTAAACAAAAATTAAATGTTGTAATTATAAATTACTTAGTTCATGATTGTTTAATGCTGAATTTTTGTATGATACTTACTGGAAGACTTTCATTTCTTTAAACATCTACATTTATAAGAGTATGTTGGTTTAAGCGCTTTAGACTTTTTTATAACAGTAGATTTTTTTAGTACAACCCTATATTTCGATAACTTGTCGACCTCTTCAATCAATCCTTTGATTAGTTTTTCTACTGGAATGAGGTCATTCTCGTAAAGAGCTGCTAATGATTCTTGTAATATTTTTACACTCGTTGTACTAAGGTCATTTTTATTTTCCAAATCGTAACGATATTCTGTATAAGTAAATTCAATGCGGTTAATATTGTATTTTTTATGTTAGAAATGTATACAAACGGTATATTGCGATTGCGAAATTATAAAAAGTATAATTTTACTAAAATAACCTTTAGCTTTTTCTTTAAAAGTCCAATTATCGTCATTATTTATTTCTATAAATAGTTTTGTTTTAGAATTAATTGCTAACATTATTTTTTTATCATTTATGTTCAACTTCGATGTAATTACTGATACTTTATCATTTGGAAACCTTTGAGGTTCTTTCAAAACTTCAAAAGTTTTTAGCACTGTTTCATTGCGTTCATTTGTATATGTCTGAAATGCTAAATCAACATTCAATGTTTTGCTTGAGCTATTATTACCATTAGACAGAAAACTCAGTTCTTCTTTTCCATCCGACGATTTCCAATCTAGATTTATTGCTACCATATTTTCTGTAATTTGGTTGTAATTGTTTGTTTTTGTAGTTAGTGGGGATTCTTTTTCACTTTTTTGAATTTCAGTATTTGTTGTACTGAAATCTTTAGGTTTTTCAATGTTTTGGTCTACAGTTGGTAAGGAAGTTCGAAGAAAACTTTTAATTATGTTTACTATCGATGGTTTATACTCGTATGAGGTGCTGGATACCTTCTTTGCATGTGTGTCAAAATTTAAAATTAGCTTACTTGACTGAGATTCTAAGTTTTGTGGGACATTTACGAAATCATCATCGTACTGGTAGGTTGCATTTAAGGTGTTTTCTACATCTTCGTGCAAATCAGAATCTATTATTTCATTTTTTATAGTCAAAGGATCAATACTTTTATTTTTTAATTTAGACAATGAGTGCATATCGTTAAGAGGCAAGCTGTCGGACGATGTGGTTTCTTTGTTAAAGTGCTCTAAATCACTATTAATAATACCTGGGCTTTGTAAATCTGTATTCGTACATTTACCATGCTTTGCAATAATTTCGCTTCTTATGATACTTTTTATATATGTTTCTATTGAAACTGTTTCGAAACTTTCATTCAAATCTTTTTCTTCTAAAAATTTTACTTCAAGAGAGTTCCTAGAGTTTACATTTTTATCTTTACTGGGTACTGCATTATCTAAATGTGATGAAATATAATTTTCGAATGATAAATTAGAAGACGATGTGTCTTTCCCCGTGTAGTACTTAATATTCGATTTGCTATATTTTGCCTTTAATTGATTTATGTCTAAGTTTGTAATCATATCTTTAGGAGTTGTCATATCAAAATCCTTTGTATTAACGCTGTTTTTTAATTTGTTGTATGTAAGTTGATTACCATTTTTAAAAGAAAAGTCAATACGATCGTCTTTCAGAGACTTATTTTCTGTAATTTCTTCCCTTGGGTTCATACTATTATCAGTTTCACTACTTTTTATTTCATCATGTACAAAGTCCAATGTAAAAATGTTATCGGATTTATTTACCTCAATATTACGCGAATTCACTGATGGTGACAATTCACGCGGATTTAAATTATTTTTCTTAGTTTCATTTAATACAAATGAGTGTAAATCAGCTAACTGTGCTTCGTTGTGGTCTAGTGATACACTAGATATTACCTTTTTGATTTCATTGTCCTTTTCAACAATTTCTTTTAACTTTAAAGACTTTTTGTCATGTTTATTTTTTATTTCTATACGTGATATCTGCTCAATATTTACTGGTTTTAAATTTTGAGAAGTCTCATCGTGCTTTAAGTCATTGTTGTCCACAGACGATTGTAAAGCATTATCAGTTATATCGTAGCTACAGATATTTTTCACAACATTATATGTATTGTTTCCTAGACTTTGAAAACTAGTATCAGTGGAAACTAATGATTTTGAGTATTTGCTAAGTGATTGGGTATCACTGTTTTGCCATGATTTTGAATGACGGTTATAAATAGAAGATGAAATTGGAACAAGGGAGTCTCGTGTAGTAGTATCTACATCCAATATATTTTCTTTAGTTGTTAATAACTTGTAAATTTCATTTTGATCAATTTTAGAACACTCTAGTTGCTGATCTTTATCAATTATAGTTCTAAAAGAAGATCTTGAATCTTTACTTTCAATATCATTTGAAAATATATTTGTATTGATTTCGGATATCTGCAATAATGATTTTATTTCCGGTTGTATTACTCCTTCAGATGTTTCTGATGGAGGATATGATTTGCGAGGAACAGCAGTAGCTTTTAGTAATATCTGTTCAACATTGGAAGGTGGAGATCCTTTCGAAATAGTCCTTTTGCGCTTATTTACGTCTATATTTTTCGGTATAAAGTAAGCATCGGTAACGTTGTTCGACTGTCTATTTTTAACTATACTAGTTTTTCTACTCGTAACAGTTCTATCCAATTCTAGGGACAGTGGTTCTGGTGGATAAGTTATAATTGAATCTGAATATTTCTCTTCTAATGAAACTTTTTCTGACTTTGCTTTATAAAGCGTAAGAGTGGAGGATGTATTTGTTTCATTATAATCGTTTGCTACCAATGAAATTGAATGAACTATGGCTTCAGAATTCTGAATACTATTTTCATTTAGTTTTTCACTGTTTGATTCTTTATCTTTTTCGTTTTCATCGTAAAATGACAATTTTGGTTTAATCGGTGGCCGGTACTGATATTTATCTTCACCGAAAGGTGGATCAAGGCAACCACCTGTTAACATAAAGATGTCAATGAGAAAATATTCTTAATAACGCTATATATGTTGAAAGCACGATATATTAAGTACTGCAAAAATATATAACACCTACCTGGTTTACATTTTCCTAAAAAATATACGGGATACTTAGTAACTTCCTTCGAAGTTTTAATACCAGGACTATTCCCTAATAAAATTATATTTCTTTTCTCGTCTTCAGTTGATTTTAAAAGAGCCTCCGAATTACCTGAGCATGAAACCATATAAGGTGGATCTTTAACATCTTCGCTTTTGTTACCTAAGCATTTGCCTAGAATACCAAAAATAATTAAGTTTATGTGATTTAATAAAGTTGTAAAAAATTATCTAGATCACTCCTGCAACAATTGATGTCGCGTAGCAATCAAACATTGTGTTTTGTTTTATAAAGCGACTATTATAATCCTTTAGAGCATCTACGTATGATCTTGATAAGGGATATCTAATAACTAGTGCTGAAGACAAATGCAACGTATCTGCGGTGAAAATTAATTTACTACATTAATGCATAGCGTCGAAGGCCTTTACTTCTGCAACCTATATTACTTTTGTTTTTTTTTTTTATTTTTAATATCCAAAGATTTTTAATGCTATATTCTATTAACATAGTTAAATACCTTTTTTAAATATGTGAAAAAATTTGTTTTGCGATTTATGACGTGGCTTTAATGTTTGATTGGTTTCTGTTAGCATATCAAAGGACATTATTGTTTGATCACTGTGCACCACACGAATTTTTTCTGCATACTTCTGGTTTTTAAATTTTGGCACAGATATGATTCCAGGCCAAGTATCAGTTGTATTTTCTCCTTTTTTAACTCTAATCTTGACTTTCATTGGAGTAGTGTTGGTGACTGGTATATTTGTAAGATTTTCTTGAGGAATAGCCACGACTTCAAACGACCAATTTTGATTTATTTTATCCATGTTTGTGTATTACTGTAAAGTTTATTTACCACATTACAACACATCAAAATTGCAGTCCAAACATTTGTAATCTACGTTTCTAGGTACCTACTTTTATAACAAAAAATAGTTATCATATTACCAATATAGTTATTATTTATAATATTATTCGGTAATAATGGTATTTCTTCATTACCATCTTCAACCTATCCCGCTACTGGGCACGGGTGTCATCTCAAAAATAAGAATAGTTTAGGCGGTCAGTAGATTTGAACATTTGAAAGTCTGTTTCGCATGTTATCGCAAGAGTAAAAAACAGAAAATGCTTTTTGGGGTAAAAAACAAAGTAGAACTCAACCTTATGAATAAGATTCTATATTTTAGAAACTGCTTCAATTTCAATGCTAACTTATACAACATAATGAGACAAGTAATTGACTTATAATATACTAAAACACAATTCTATTCTTCAAATACTATGGAATAGACTACTCGATTACATTTGGGTTTACTTTGGGTGAAAATTTTATTTCTATTGGAAAATTGTTGGTGAGATGTTTCAACCACATTGGATTTCCAAAACAGTCCCAACAAAGTACACTTTCTATATATTTCACTGAGCATTATTCTTAAAGGTAGTATTTCATTCTCTACTGCCATCATAAAATGAGCAACTCGTGTATCCGGCAATATTTTTCTACTCATATATGGTACTCCTTTAATCTCTGTCTTTAGATTTTCATCAAACACATAAAGAGGTTTATACGGCGATAACATTTTTTTTTCTTTATTAATATCTATATGAAACATTACATTATTTTCGTGTATAACGCTTATTTTAGAGTTATTTATGGTTTCTCCGTAAATTGTTCTATTGGCTGGCATATCCATCGTATTAAGTGTACAAATAGAAGTAATAGTAAGTTTGCGTTTTTTCTCTTGATCGCTTCGAATTTCTGTTATATCAGTAATGGTTTCCTTCGATATGGCACTTTCAGGGCACAAGGGTTTAATTGTTTTTACCGACTTAATATTATCAACGTTTAGTTCAAAATTGTCTTTTTCTGAAAATTAATGATTCAAAGTAAACAAAGTATTTAGATATATTATAATCTCAGCGTAAATAAACTGAATTGGTTTTATACCTGTTTCAACAGCTTTTGCAGAAAAGCTCCTTTGGTGTAATTCTTGCGTGTTATGAATATTCTCTATTTCATGTGTATCTACATAATTTTTTTCAAAGCAAAGATTCTGGCTTATTAATTCACGAATTATGATTCCGTTGTCGTTTCTTATACCCAGCTGACATGTTTCTGCTTCGTTCTTTGCAGAATCAGCTGTAACTGCTCGTAATATGAAATTATCGCTGAAAACTTTAGCTACATCACCGCAAGCTAAGTTTGAGTCTGTAGTTAAATGCCGAAAATCAATGCAAGAATAATATATTTTTTCTTGATTTTTATCTGCACCTTTTTTAAAAATAATTTTATAATTTACGGGCACACTGTATTCTATCAGTTGGTTTTCTTCATTCCATTTAATTTTATCAATATTTTCAATACATGACACCTCTGGTACGATTTCAAGTAAACATTTTGTATTGTTGTTTTCTAAATGTCTCGCTAATGCCATAAATTTAATTTTAATGAACGTTGACTGCATTTTTGGTTTGGCACTGAAAAAATTAAATAAAAATAAAAACAATTAAAAAAAAAACAGTGCCTTTCAATTTGTATTTATAAAACATGAAATTATTTGCGACTAGTATAAATTGTTCGATTTTTAATCCATGGAATTTATGTATTAAATTGAATAGAACTGGCGTATTTTTAAGGTAGTTTAATTGAAACAGCTCATACAATCTACAATCTTGATAAATTCTAAATAGTATTAGGTAACAGAGTTGCAAAATAAGGATGATCATAATAATTGATAGTAATATTCACTATAAATTTTATTTGAGTGGATTGTGATAATGATTGTGGTGTATTTTCCTTTAGTTTAAACGTGATTTACGACTACGATTAGCAGAACAATATTTCGTTTAGATACGTTTTTCCTCTACAGTAGGTATGCAAGATCTAATCTAACACTACACTATTAAGGGTACCCTACTGATGTTTTTCAGTAAGTTCTATCAGTAGGCCGACTAGTAATGGATAGAAGAAAGAAGACGGGCGGGTGGTCAGCCTAAACTCCCCCACTGCCTACAGCCAAGCGAAAATATAACAAAACATCACCTAGACATTAAGTAATTATTTCTTATTTTCAGAAGCTTACCGAACGCACGTGCCAATAATAATTTATTTTCCGTTTTAAATCATAATTCATGCAATTAATTTTAAATAATAAATTTTACTATAAATTTTGAGCCGCAAGCATTGATCGAGTTAATTTTGACAGACTTGAAAGGTATATTTTATTTAAAAGCAAATGATCATTATATTAATTTACTCTTTGGTATGGTTTTTATTCGGTCCTATTAATAATATGGGGAACCGCCATAGATTTCCATTAATCCACTGATTTCGACGTGAATAAATTAAAAACACTCTTTGAAATTCACTTTTATTCCCACAAATTTTTTACTAATGTTTTACAATTAAATTTATAACACTCTGCAGCAATGCCTCGGTATTTTATACAATTTTAGTTTCAATAACGATATGCTATGAAGAGTTATTGCTTACAAATTTATGGAATTATATTAATTATAAATTCACTCTAAATATTTATTATTACCAAAAAAGCAAATCAAAAACACAATCACAGTTAACAGTTTATTGTATCTACACATACTTATTCAAATGAAAATTGTAGCAATCGGATAAAGCATAAATATCTAACAAAGAATTTTCTGCGTTTTATTCAATTCAATTTATTTATTTGTCAATAAGTATAGGTTAACAAAGGTTGTAGGTACATTCATTTCAAATTGTCCCATTATACTTAGTCATACATTAATGTCATACGATTAATATATAGTTATGATGTATATCTTAATATTGATTAATTAAACAAATAAATTTCATGTCAAATAAATGCATTAAATGTCTGTATTAAATGTACCTATGAGTAAAATTGATATTGGATTCAATGTTAATACATTGTTACACACATGACTAATAATTCTACACATACATATTTAATAGAAAATCTAATGATAGCTAGGATGAAAATATAGATCTTTAAAAACTTTACAATCAGCTGCACGCGCTGCGACTATGTAGACTAAATTTAATTATATACATAGCTTATAATAAATTTGAAACCTAGCTAGACTTATATTTCTAAAATGTTATTTTATGTAATGAGTAGTTTACAATTTACAATTTAGGTTTGGTCATTATTTTTACTAAATTACACGACTAGACGTTTGAGATCATTCCGAAAGCCAATCATTTTATGTATACACAATTTTATATTATCGTTATATTCAAAATAGTATTTTTATAAAAATATGAAAAAACATGATTAGAAATTATTATTTACAACCGTAGTTCAATCCTGTTAATATTAATAAACTTAGATTTATTCCATAGAAGAATATTTATAAGTGATTATTATTTTTAAATTGTACTGATGGTATTTTTCGTAATTTGCTGTAACGATTCGTTGCAGAAGTATCATTTAAATAAATATAATAAATGTATACAGTAGGTATTTTCTTATATGATAAATAGACGTTATTGTTACAAATGGCAGTTTTTGTTTTATAGCAATCAAATTTCAAAAGCTACACTTTTATAATGCTAGATAGACAAAAGATAATTAGTTTTTAGAAATTAAGAATAGCTCAATCCATAAGGCCTAACTAAGGAAGTGTAACTAATAAATACTTAACGTGATCAACTACATTTCAGTTCGTAAAATTTATTAGGGAAAGATAACCATTTTTGACCCAATTCAAAAAGTCGGAGTTACTCAAATTCTATTTTTATTAGTAAGGAAGGTACATTTAGTATTTTAATTTGCATTGACTAGCAGGAAAGGAATTTAATTTAATTTAAATTTAATCGTGATTTAAAATCTGTTTTGGCTTTGTTTTAAATAACTTTAAATAAAGCCTTGGTTTATGTTACGTGCTTACCTACTAACTTAATGCGTAGAATTTTCAGAACTTTCTTCTGGAAAATAATGACTCCATCGCAGTAACTTAACTATCCTACATATTACATTACGTAAATGTACAATGACCTAAAACTACAATGTATTGCATACATGTCCCACCTATTTCGCATATTATTATGCGAACCTACTCAAACGTTCCTATGCCTACTCGAATTTGTAACTTCCATCGTGCTCTGAATTTCTCTTACTCTATATATACCATACGTAATCTACGGCATGGCAGATTTTATATTTTGTAATTTTTTTTAAATCATATAATTTAAACACCATTTCTTGTTTTTTTTTTGCTACAACAATTAGGTATCTATCAGCTATTTAAAAATATAATTTTAATTCTTGAATAGTTAGTAAGTTGTTTGGGTTCAAAAGTTGCTTCAAGTGGTTCGCTTCACTTCGCGTCTTTAGTTATCTATGCAACTAAGATTTTTTTACTTGTTAGATAGAAAGCGAAAGAAAAATCTATAAATTTGATTTAATTTGTAAGTACTAGATTACGTACGGTCCTTCTTTACTAATTAAAGCCAAAATACATCTTTGACGCTGAGTCTTTATTTATTTGTATAAAAGAACATTTAAATGAATAAATATATCCTGATTGTTTTTTAAATTTTAATTATTTTCAAATAATATAATATTATAACGAATAGGTACTCAAGTATCATAAAACTCCACATCATAGTTGTATTTTAGCTGACCACACCACATTCTAAGAGTAGGTACCTACTTACGAGCCATAAAATTTAATCTATTAGTATCTCTAAAGTTTATTTATACCTAAATGTAAGTCAAAGCCACTTCTTTGTATTATTCCATTTTTGCGTTTTAGTTTCCTTCTATTATGCCATTTAATGACCGTTTTATTTAAATCTACTAGTTTTTTAAATTTTACAAGCTTTTTATCTACTTGCAATATTTAAATAGGTCCATATAAAAGTCTTGCAAAGTACCGAAGTAACTTATTTGCAAATGTAACTTGATTATGGATAGCGAGACTTTTTTTAACTTTTCAAGTTAGTGCTTTACCCAAATTAGACCAGCTGGAAGGATCCGGAATTACCAAAGATTAAATGCCGATATCCATACATGTTCTGCTAGTAATCAGACAGTCTTTTGATAGACATTTACAATTACATAGATAATATTTAAGGAAAATTTATTTTACATAATTAAACTTTTATGACTATCTTTGATAACAGCGGTAAGGTTATCAGAGATAACATAGTGTTAGCTCCAACGGATTATACGAGTATTTTATTACTTTATACACTACCAGCAGATGTTTAGTAATTTAATGTGAAGTTAAAATAATTTTTTCTAGATTTGCATGTTGGTCACATGTCACATTTCAAAACTTATTCCTGCACATTATATTCCTGCTTTTAGGTTATTAATAAGTACCTGATATACTCACTGAACTATACATTACGACTACATCGAGTATTTACTCATGCAAATATTGTGTATTTGCACCATCCTCCCTACTTTTACTTGTAGCAAACATAATATTATGTAAGTAGGTACTTAGTAGTAATGTCAAGATCCAGTTAGTTTGTAAAGTAATAATTGAATACAAAGTAAAGATAGGCATACATAAGTATTTCGCCCCACAGACACATGAGAGTGATGTTAAATCTAGAACGGATAGGTATCTACGTTTCTGTAACTTAGGTATTTATACAGCCGTTAATAATTGGCAAAGTACTAATAAAAAAGATTTGATAGTCACAAGGTTTTTAGAATCGCGCATTTTAAAAAGTAAGTGACTTTTACTTTTTAAAAACTAAGACTTTTTACATAATTATTTACATTTTAATGTAAGCGAATAATAAGTGTTAAATCTATTACAGAAGCTAATTATTATTATTAGCTTTGCTGAAGTTGCGCTACTTGCATTACAGCCTTAAAATTATTTTTATTTACAAAATGACTAGATTTCACTCATCCTTTTTCGTTTCTTAAGCCTAAATTTGTTATCACTAAATATAAATAGGTGTTATTATTAAGTAATAATAAAGGTAGTTAATTTTTAACATGGATATTCTATTCATAAATTAACCTACATAATATAGGTAGGTATCTGATACATTATAAAATTGTACATATAGAACCCATTGTTACAGAAATCGGATTCTTCAGAAAATCTGATTTTATAATTACATAGGATACAGGATTCGAGTAAAATTATAGTAAAGCTTTAACTTTCATTCAATATTCTATTGAATTTTATCTAAAAAAAGTGTGCAAAACTGTAAAAAGCCCATAATAAAAAATTATAATACTTTGCAACAGTCCATTAACCAGTATTCAATTACACGTTTTAAACGAACTGTGCTTGCTTATTTATAAAATGGAGTTTTATAAAATGGAGCAGATAGCGAAGGAGTCACTGAAAGAGTCAGTTAGTAAGACAATAGAATGAACGGCTGACTAGTAACTTTATAATTAAAACATACTCGTATTAACATTGCGTTATTCATGACACGATCAATACGCAGCCCTGAATACCTACTAATCGTTTCTTAAAACCCAGACACTAAATCCTAAGAAGTTTTCATAAAAGTTTAAAATCACCGTGAGATTATCACTATCGTCACATATGTCTCAGAACTTCAGCATGATGGTATCCTCGTGCATAATAGCCTTGCCGCAGGCGTCCGACTGGAACACGCCATTGGCGGTGGCTCCTACTCAGGTGCATAATCCCGGGTTGTCAACCAAGGAGCGCGCTAACACGTCGGCCGCCGCGATGTCACTCACTTTACCTTCAAAATGTCCTCGAACGTGGAACATGAACTCCGCTTTACTGACGAACTCTTGCCTGCACATAAGGCACAGGTGGTGTGCGTGTGTGTGTTGTCTCTCTTGAGTATAGTGCGTGTGTCCGTGAGTGAAATAAGCGCCTCCGCCGCCGCCGCTGGCTTCGTTGACGACAGTGGCTGTCGACACGGACGCGGTAGCGATACCGTGGCCATTTATTATTTGCTGGTTCTGATTGTGATGGTGTAGCAGCTGAAGTTTTTCCTGATTCGATAGGTGGACTTTTTCCTGTTGCTGTGAATTATATGACAAAACAAGGTGGTTAAAAAACAATGCAATTTTTTCTCAATACTAACTATGATTTTATCTGCAACATCTACATGTAACATTCAAAGACATAAAACAAAACCGAGATATAGGTAATTAGAAACTAGTCCAGCTTTTCAGATACCTGATGCTGTGTTTGCTGCATTTTATCCTGCAACATTTTAGCTTCCGGTAAGTGAGATTTGGCATGAGCGCTCCATTCATCCCTCGTAGCGAACAGTCTGCCACATAGTTCGCAAGACCATGACACTACCATTCCCGCAGTCGCTGCGGCCACTGCAGTTGCAGCACTTGTGTGGACTAGGTTTGTGTTCTGAAATGTTGATCGCATTATCTTATCCGAGGGTTTTGTTTGATTTAGCCACTAGTTTTTCACATAGGGTTTTAACTTTTAATAAAGTCGTTCCAGTGATAATAATTAAAGAACAACACTGTACAGCACATAAGATAAAAACTTGTAACTGCTATTTTACAACACGGAAACATGATCATGCCTAACATCTAAAATGAATGATGATGATATAAAAAATGCAAAAAGAGACTCTAACATGAATTAAATAGCAAACAAAGAATTTATCGATCAGTTTGATCATGGTGTAGCTACTAAGAATGGAGTAACCATATACTAATATTAAATATCGATCGAGGAATAACAAATCATACAAATGCTGGGACCAATAACAAAGCCTGTGTTTTATGGTTGTGTGATTTTTGTATGTGAAAAATTATGTGTAGAAATATGTGTTGCATAATGTGTTGTATTAAATTTAATGTTCTGAATAGTTCCAATACAAAATGTATATATGCCCGCTCCATTCTTAATTATTACGGCGTGAGCTCGAAAAGAAACTCGCAAATATTTTGGTTTGAATAGATAGCTTAAAAAATAAACCACTTATTTTTATATTGTAAATAAAACCTTAGTAACTAACACTTAAATACTAGTAAAAAAATAACGCATAGCTGAAACAATGGCTTTAAATCTTTTGAAAGAAACGATTCATGCGAAAACGTAAAGAACAAACCAAAGTCTTCAATGGTTGATGCTAGGTAACCATGCGTTAAATTTTCAGTTGAATTTACCGTAAAGTTGTGTCCAGGTACCTGGCAGACCTGGATCGCCTGCTGGTGGGAGTGTTGTTGTTGTTGCTGATGTTGCTGCTGTTGTTGTTGCTGTTGTTGCTGCTGTTGTTGCTGTTGCTGTTGTGCTGCAGCGGCTGCGATCTCAGCCTGACTTGGTTTAGTGTCCTCTTGTTTTGTAAGTTGAGGTTTCACATCGTCTAATTTTAATGCTGGAGATAGCAAAGCTGAGACAATTATATTTAGCTAGGATTTTATCTAGAATTTTACTTTTATTTTTGTACATTAAATTAACAGGAAAATAATGTAACTTTTTCCTTATAGTATTTTATAATTATTAAGTAAATATTTTCAAATAATAAGGAACAAACTATTTTCGAGTTCATATAACTGAATACATTTTTAATTAATTTGAAACATTCTTACACCATTATTAGGTATTTTAGTGTAATAGATTGCATTTATAAGATCTCAATATATATTATAAGTAGGATATCTGTTAAATATACTTACGAGGTATAGAAATAGTCCGTTTTCCCAAAGGAGCTATATTGGATGGTGTTATGTGTTTCAATTTATTCATATGAAGGACAAGTTTGTCTCGTCTGGCAAAAGCTTTATTGCAAACTTCACATACGTATGGCTTCTCTCCTACGAAATAGATGAAAAAAAATTGAATGTCCCAAACTTTAAAAAAAATTATATAGGAATCACTAAATAATTAAACAGAAATTACCGGTATGAATTCTCATATGTATTGTCAATTTGTCTTTACGTGCCAAACCCTTCCCACACACTGTGCATTCGAAAGCCTTGCTCCCTGAAACAATAACTAAAAATACAATTCAGATTAGCATTTAACTTATCAAAGTTGTTTACTTAATATGTGAGCTATGAAATAGAAAAGCGCTAACCTTCGTTAGTTGAACTGGAGGCTTTTATAACTGGATGCTTACGGACCACACTTCCTTGCAAAGCTTTCAGTCTTGTCCCTGGATGCATCGAACCACCTTCTGCATAGGGTTCGGTGAATGGTATTAAGTTCGGCCTTGGGATATTAGTCGCTACTTCTGGTGACCTATAAGCGATAAAAAACAATAAGTAATGCAAAGTATTTTGACCAAAAATATCAAAAAGAAATTAACGAAATTAATTATTTTAATTATCAAACCAATTAAGAAAATAGTAAGTTATTGGAAGGACGAGCAAGTGCAGAGTTAAGGTAGCAAAGCTACCGTACCAGCTGGTTTGGCTCGCAAGTTGTTAGCGAGATATTGGTATAGCAATTCACTTAACACCAAAAAGGTCTGCAAGCCCGTTTGCCAATTAGATAATTTTTATAAAAAAAGAGTAAAAAAAGTCCCTTACATTTCCATCAATCCACTCTTCCACTCCAAGAGTTCAACACGGCTTAAAAAGAAAAAAATCCTGTACAGCCTGATCCTTTAAATATGATACCTGATTATGTTGTTATATTATCCATTAGTATAAAGTTTTATGAAGCTTACCAATTTCCAAGGCTTTGCAGTACCCGTACGCCACCTTCGAATCCCATACCGACATCGTCGGGAACAGTGAAGGTGGAGTCGGGACCTCCAGTACTAGAGCTCACTTGTGGAACTTTGATAGGCGAGTTAATTGTAGCGTAGTGATGCTGAGTAGAGCTAACTGTTGGTGGTGATGGGTGGCCTTGATGGGCATTACTATTTTGGGTCTGCTGCAAGGAAATAACATTATACCGAAAACGATAAACAATTATTATATGTACTAATTAGTAACCATATATATACAGGTCAAATATCAAATGATTAGTTTAATTCAGAGATATGAAAACATGCAAGTCACACTTACACTAACTTGCATTTCCTGATGGTGACGATTGCTGTTATTTGAGGCATTGTTTTGCTGTTGCTGCTGCTGATGTTGTTGGTGTTGTTGTTGCTGCTGTTGCTGGGCCTGTTGTTGCTGTTGCTGCTGCTGTTGTTGTTGTGCTTGCTGTTGCTGTTGTTGGGCTTGTTGTTGAGCCTGCTGTTGAGCTTGCTGTTGGGCTTGTTGCTGAGCTTGCTGTTGTTGCTGTTGTTGTTGCTGTTGCTGCTGCTGCTGCTGTTGTTGTTGTTGCTGTTGTTGTTGCTGCTGCTGCTGTTGTTGTTGCTCACGTCGCGCAGCAGCAGCTGCCTGGGCCATATGCTGTTGAACCGCAACGTGAGCTTCCAAATACGCAGTCTTCTGTGCTTCCGTCATTTTGTCCATATTGACTGTACCATCCTGTAAAGCGTCAAAATTTATCAATTACAGCTTTCGCAGTCTCATTTTGACCTCTAAGCTTACTCTAGTAGGTACCTAACTACGTATACCTACGTACTACACAAATATTGAGCCAAGTGTGGGTTGGTGGAGTACCTTTCGAGAGCGTTATGAAGAATCCGCAATACAGGTTCACTAACGATGTTTTCCTTCACCGAGCGATACACTTAATCCATACTTCTATCATAACTTCAAATACTTAAAGGTGAGGGCCAGAATTGAATCCGCATCATTTGGAACATAGGCTGAAGTTCTAACACTGAGTTATGAGTCAGTGCTTGCTATTATCTTAGGTTATTATCGACAATCTTCGAGCATTGAGAATATGGTCACTTATACGAACCTACTTACATATTTCTATTTCTTTAAATTATATTTCTTCAAACGTTAAGGTATTATTACAAAAATTCGTTTTGAGATGGAAATGTTAAATAATTTATGCATGATATATAATGAACAGGCTAAATTTAATAACCCTCAAAACACATAGTTACCATCATAATTATATACAAATTGTTTACCTCCACACATTACTAATACAATCTACATTTAAAAGTCGATTCGGGGGCCTTATTGGACTTTGACAACTTATTCCAATTTTTGTGAGCTTTGTCGTCAGGCCTATATTTTCTTCGTCTTCATTGAGTGTCTTCGATGCGGTCGGAGGGCCGGGGTGGCGAGGGTGGCCACCCTTAGTGCATTCACCCCGCAGAAAGTGAGATCGTCCCCCTGGCCCGTCATACCGTAACACGTTGAACACCCTTGGTTTAATTGCTTAAATCGGCGCGAGGCAGGTTCAATGACCGAGAGAAATAGGGAAACGGACGTGTTTTCCACGTAAATCCTCGTAATGTGTTTGGAACTAATAAAAAATGTATGCCGTTGAACTCCTGGCTATAGGCAATATTTTTTTGTCTACCTAAATAAATGTAATAAGATTGACTTCAATAATTATTAATTTTATTAATCGGCTCCAAAAAATGAGGCAATCGCGGTATTTTTATGCATTGAGATATACGAAAATATAGGACTTAATTAGAATACCGCATAAGGATAATTTTAGCTGTATGTACGAATATTATGATAAATAAATTTTTTAACTGCAATGCAAGGTAACTGACCTTATAAATGAAATGATATAGAAAACATAAAAATCAACACTAAACTGAAGAGAAATATCTTTAAACCATTTAAAACCACTGAGTTGCCCAGTGTAATCGTCACCTACAGTTACTTGGTACGTAGAAATATGGTCACATATTTCAAAAAATATATTTAAGCACTTGCCGATAACGCACGCTTCCAATATTAATCTCAATAGTGTGATAACGCATAAGTCGCGTCCTCCAGCGATCTGAATTCGCATTCCCTTTGTTTGAGAAAGCGCCCCTCAAGATATGGGATTCCTCCCATATGGGATGGGCGCTGAGGGTAGCGAATGGCCTTATCACCCGCGCACTGATTAAAAGCAAACTTACCTAAACAGGGGGTTTGCATACGTGGGGTTATGGATAGGGTAAAAAATTTAATATAAGTGAGTTTGATTCTGAATGTCAAATACAATTCACCATTTCTGAAGTAATTCGAGTATAAAAGAAACTGACTTTATGAGAAAAATAAAGAAAATAACTCACTTCAAGTGTTTTTATTCAAGTAAAGAACTAAATAATGAAAAGTAATGGCCAAAAGAAAAATAAATAATAACTAGTTTACAATTTCGTGCGAGTAGCATTCAGAACTTAAGGGGCATTGGATATAAAATCTCCATTTCTTTATCATTATTTATAGAAAACTTTCTAAATATTGAATTGGGTTCTCTATTTGAAATATGCTACAGATAGACGTTTGGGTTTATATAAAAAAGGTTTGTATAATTATATTAAATTGAAAATTCACCCGTTTCCTCATACCTTTGCTTTCTCTGATACTTCCAGGTGACTTTTTCCTCTACAACGTACCACTATACACGACACTTTGACAATCTTATTTTTTATTTAAATACCTATCGTAAAACTTATGTATTTAAATGTGTAATTAAATTTCAGCGCGCGGTAATAAATATGAATTTCTTGAAATAGTTTTTATAATCAGGAACTAAATTTATCAAAGGCGGGTACTCTCTGCGGTCCCTATTCACTAAGTGCAGTGTCCAAGGGTTGTTTTCATTGATCCCTTCTCGTGCACCTGAACCACCCTAAACTGAGGGGATAACGGAAAGAAAGCGGCGCCCAGACGTCCGCCTTAAGTGAACGATCGTCAACCAGGCGGCATCGTTCTAAATTAGAATGTAATTGCTAATATGAGAAATGTTATACTGACCAGCCGTTTAAGTCATTTTTCTCTATAATAATTCATTTATTTTCAGAGATGAGATTGTAATGGGTTTTCTCCGACTAATTTTTAAATTTGAATGGTTATTTAGGAACATAATACTTATTTCTACCTAACTTTTTTGTGATACCTAGACACTGGCGGTAGACCAGTAAGTTATGCCAATTAAGTAATTTTTCCCAAATAAGTTGTTTCTACACATTTTTCACTTTTTACTTGTTTGTTGTACATATTAAATTATTTAAATTGCATTTAAATATAAATAAATTTAATCAGTGAGTTTAGTAAGTCGATAGTCAAAAAATACTTCGAGATACAATCACTTTATAAATATGGTAGTCAATACTCTACCCACGCTATGGAAAACAGAACCAATACGGTAGAGCTGTACGTAATAAATAATTCAACTACCGTGTGCCATATGTTACTCATACAGTCGACTGATGTATTGAATAGTATACCAAGTAACGACCTTTTAAAATATGTATGTTCATATTGTTCATACTTCATAGTTATTTATTTTTATCTTTGTAGTGTGACTGAAAATGATTCCACTCGCCACCGAATAAAACTTCCATAGCGTATTTTCTAATTACGAGTCTCGATAAGGTTTAGTGACTTTATCAATGTTCAGTTTTAATTTAATATGATATAAAACATATTTATAGCACCTCAAAATAATGATGATACTAACTTTATTGAAGGTAATCTAGTAGCGTGTTTATTGGTACGTGTCGGTCAATATCAAGACAGCGCCGAGCTGCCTGTGATCATTTGTTTATTATATTATATATATTATGTAATATATTGTAATATTTATTATGTTATTTTGATAAGATCAGAGCCAATAGGAGTGATTCATACCAAGATAGTAATTCTTTAGTATTCCCATACTTGTAGCCTGATTGACTGTTCAAAAATTCCTAACGTGTTTTCCTACCTCTGACTGAAGTTCGGAGTCATGGCAACTTCGCTTATACATCTTTTATTACCTTCTAATTGGAAACTAGATTTTGGCACTATCTTGATTACTTTTCATATTTGTTAGAATTTATAATTTGACTACCTTTACTCAACTCTACCATCTCTGGTGTTAGGGTAGGGGTTAGGGTAAATAAAATTCTATGAACTGTATACGAATATATCCGGAGCATATCTGTCCTTTCAGAAATATAGTAACTATTAATAGTAGTGACGATAGTATCGTTGTCTTTTCTGTATATTTTCTCTATTCCTCTATGAAGACATATGTATATAGGGTTTATAAAGTTTTACTAATGCTTCATGTTCATGATGTAATTAAAAAGAAATATTTTTATAATACATCATGATTCAAAAAAAAGTACTTAATTAATTAAATTCAAACGATAATAATCGTTTCATCGCCCTTCATCTGAACGTTAGAAGGCAAGTAGCCGCACTGCAGTAGTAAGTCTGTGTAGCCGTTAGGTAAGTAAACTTCCTTCATTGGCAAGTTATGTTAGTAGAGTAAAAAGTGTGATTATCAAAAATTTTAGGATACATCACATATTAATATTTGCCCAATAATTGTAACTGGACAGAATGATAGGATTATTTAGTGTTAATAAGCGTTAAGCTTGCAATTTATATTGGAAGAAAATATGATAAAATGACATGAAATGTAGTTTTCTTTATCTTAATTTTACTTGTGATCAAGTAAACTGAAAAGTCTTACGTAATAGATACGAGTATGTAGTGTTTTTATGTGATTTTAACAAACTGTGATACAATTTATCAGAAGCTATGACGAATGTATTTTGTTTTGTGTAGCTTAAGTATTTTCATCAGGCATAAAGCCATGTGAGCGGGGAAGGTTTGAAGTATTTCAGTGCAAGTGATGTTCAGGGGCCGTATTCCCCCGCGTGGGGGCGGGAGGCCGTAGTAGGAATATCCTTCACCTCCCGCGCTAGGTCAGGGTTAACTGTACCCCCGAGCTGGGTGACTGGGAGCCTACGACCTTGGATCCGACGCGTGTGCTAATGCACTCTTTGCCCTTCACCCCATCAGCTATGCCATATCATCACATTATTTTTTTCACCATATTTGAGTTGGTAACTCTCTATTTCAAACATAGGTAAATATTCATCTACAAATCAAAATCAACTTCAAATAACTTTGAGAAGAACCTACGTACCTACATTCAATTTGCAGTCAGTCGTTGGCAGATAGTCAGGCAGCGCTACAAAAACAAAGAGTCTGCGAACATGCGTAGCCAATATCCAAATTTTGGACTGTATTGCGCATCGTATTTCGATGACAACCTTATGACTATCCCATTAGAGCGGACAATTCATTACTGTTGCCGAGCGCCCAAGACGGACACCGGCTGTACGATAATGGTTCCTACTGCGTTTTTATTGAGTTCGAAATCGCATGTACGTAATGTTTACATCTTTGTAAATGTTCAGTCATTTTGGGAGTTAGTTGTTTGTGATAAGGTAGAGATTTGTTTGAGATGCGGCGGGTGGGAGTTGGGTCGATAGTAGCCGGGCGCCGCGCGGATCGATATAGGGCCGAACCCCGGCCGAGACGCGTGCATCGCCCCGCGTGCCGATATACTCGTCAACTTGCCACAACAATACAATATTTGCGGCTCGAATTGTAACTTATGTCAATTATCAACACACCCCATCCGGAATTTGGTGCGAAAATTTCTTACGTACAGGTTCGGTTGATAAACTTCTTGAAATAGAGGCATGTATGTAACCAATCTTTGAAATCAAGAAAATATTTGTAACTTATATTTTTTTTATCATATCTGCAGCAGAATTCTGTGTGCACTTATTGGGTAGGGCATTGATTTGAACTTTTTTTCATTGTGTTAATTAAGGATAACTGAAGTAGGGTACCTACGTTTTGTGCTACAGGCTTAGGTCCGATTAGAAGCTACAATCTTATCGAGTTATCTCTATGTTATTATCTATCAGTGTGAATATTGATCGTGTTCTGTACATACACGTATCTTTAATAGTTTAATTTTATCTATCTACCTGCATATTTGCAACTATTTCGTTCATCTTTACATTGATACAGAAAACATTTGGTATATTTTTAGCACCTTACGGCCGCGCGCAGGTGTCTGACGTTTGGCATAGCTAAAGTTCAGATGGAGAAAGAGAAATATGAAATTGATGTACCATTTGTTACAAATACAATAAAATAAATTAAATAAAAAGGTGATCATTGCATAACATTTGTAGTTAATAGATTTGCCAGCTGTAATAAATGAAGAAGTAAAGCTTTTGCGGAGTTATTTGCTCGGTTATTACAATCAAAATGTTGCAGGTAGGTGTTGTGGTAACTGCGCTCAAACCCATCGTCAAGCAAGTGTTGTAGAAATTATATATGAGTAGCAATGCTCGTGAGTAGCAACGCTTCCACATTATGATCTCAGATAGGACGAGATCCTATTTGAAATGGACGCGGATTTCCATGGGTTGCAGTGACTACTTAACATCAGATGGCCGCATGCTCGTTTGCTATTCATAAACGATAAAAAAATTTTTTTGGTCAGCACTAACCTGAAAGTTGATAGTGGATGTGACGATCCTCATGGACTCGGCGTAGTTCCGCAGCACGGAGTCGGTTCCGAGGCAGCTCTGACGCCACTCGTACAGCTGCTCCAGTCGCGTCACACACCGCTCGCAGATCTTCTTCGGTAGGAAATCGTCCTTCGAAACCTGCTAAAGATGTAAGACAATATTAATAACTATTACGTAACGTACAGATCGATGCGATGACGACCTGTGTGGTGTAGTGGTTACCACGCCAGTCCACCATTCCAAGAGTCCCGGGTTCGATCCCCGGCGGGGCAGAAATTTAAATGATGAATTTAGATTTCTGTTACCGGTCTGGGTGTTTGTGTATTTGTCTTTATGTGTGTCCATGGCACCCACGACACAGGGAATCCTAGTGATGGGCTGTGACTGTAAAGTGTTATTTATTTATTATGTACGTGTAAAAGAGTAGTTACTTACTTACGTAGTTCTTAGTTCCAACAATTTATTTAATGTTGATACTCCTATAAATGCTTTAAAGCTTTATAAACTTGACTGAAGAAATTCCTGAGGGGCGTAATCCAATTGTTTGAATTCAGCTGAGTTTAGTTCCATTAATTTCTGCAATCCCAGTTCCGCAATTTATGCAACTTGATACTTACCATCAATAGTTAAAGAAAGCAAGAGATTGAATAGGGAAAGAGATTCCTATTAAGGTGAATAATCAATAATCAGCTTAACGATTCTCAAGGGTAGACACTTGATTGGAAGAAATTAAAGATTTTGCTGACTTCGATATTTATGTGACCTATCAATAGGAGATAAAGACTTTATATTAAGTACTAATCTCAGCTTAATTTACTTGGTAAGTTATTAAGGGGGAACTATTCATGAAGAGATAAAATCAGACTAATGTTGAATAAGTATGAACTTAATTTGTAACTACATTTCATACAATATTTTTTTGCTATTTCTGTTCAAAATACATCTTTGTCTAGAGTACTTTCTTTATTGAATATGAGTTTCAAAGGAGCATGCAGGCCACCTGATGTGTCTGCAACACATAGACCTTAGATAGATGGTGGCTTTTCTACTGGATACTGCGACGGTCTCCTCAAATAACATATTTCTGGTTTTCACGTACTTACTTCACGGCGGGATATGAGGACAGTGGGTTGACAATTCGTCTATTCGGCAAAAGTGCTGGTCGGCAGTTTCTTCACAAAAAGTTAATACAAGCTCCAAGGAAATTCTATCTGAAGATATTTTTCAGAACAAATTGTTCGTATTTTGCTGATACGCGACATTTTCTTCTATGGATAAATCCCGATAGTTTCGGTTTTGAAAATAAAAATCGTCAAGAATTTTAAAAGCGCTCAATATTGCAACTCTCCAATTATATATTAATAAACAATACTTAATATACATTCGCAAATATTTAAGCATAACTAAAGTAACATAAAACAACTAGCAGAACCGAATTAACCTTTAAGAATTAAGGTGCGAAACCTATTATTGCTGCCATCTTATATTGTGTCTAAGTTCCTAATTAAAATTCAACGTGCAGAGAATACAAAGCAATATACACTCCAAGACTATTTACAATGAGACCAAATGTTTACTAAACTCCAATTCATGTGTATTTTACGGCCTTAAATATGTATATTTTAATTGCTTCTTCGCAGAAGATTTTAGCGCTAGGTTTCAGTGGACCACAGTTAGATGCGAAACTCCTGTCTCTATCTACCCGTACTAATAACCCTTACAAAGGAATGTGCTATCTCTGTCTCGCGGAGTCTCTGCTGGCACAGGACAGATCCCTTATGTAAGTCAGTACTTCCCATCCCGCCGTCGAGGAAGGTTGCGCGTGGTGCTCCTGAAAACAGCATCGAAATGCCGAACTGCGTTCTTATACGATCGGACCTCTCTACGACACTTGTGAATTCAACAAACTCAATAGGAGCGTGAATTAAAATGACAATAGTGCCAACTCAGTGTGGTTCGTGAAATATGGGATGCCTAATAGCGATTTCTTTTAAAGTTGCGCGCTAAAAACTTATCCGCGAAAACCCAAGATATTTTCGGCCCGTATCAGCAGCTTCCATCGCATTATGTTAGGGAGTGTTACCCTCACACGCGCCCGCACTAAAGTCTCTAAACGATTTATGTATAATGATCCCTTAAGAAAATAAAAATAGCTGAACGACAACCAGTAGAAGCTTATAATATATGACGCTACATTACTTTTAAAAGCCGAAACTGTCAGATAGTTATTTGTCAACGAGTTGATTAAGAACTGAAATAAATGTTGACAGATTTAGTGGAAGGTAGAGTTGTTAAGGATAAGTTGTGACACGATGCTTTTAGAACATTTGAAACTAACGCTCATTTTGATGTAGACGTAGCCTAATTAGGAGTTAATCAAGTTAATAATAATAAATAGTTTGTAGTCAAAAGTGACGATGAAATGAAGAGGAGTGTAAAAAATAATTGTAATAGTTTTATGAGAGTGGAAGTAAATATAGTTAAAGGAGATAAATAAGTCAAAATGGCTGAAGAACCCAAGATGATGAAGAGGCATTCATACATCTTCAACGCGATACTGCTATTCATCTCGATGATATACGGTGAGTGATTGATATTATTTTCTGTTATTGTAATAAAACGTTTTTCTTGATGCCTTTGTTATGTTTCGTTTTATCGAGCTGGATGATAAGATTTCTTTGTTATTCTTCTTACATACTGTTATTACTTATTTCTTTATCTGGTAAATGTAAATATTTTACTTCATATTCATTTTAATGAAATAATCAGGCACAAATATTTATTTCTTTAAATTTCCAGTATAATAATAACTACCTATTAGTACATGTTAAGTGTCCTATGACGGTGGGTAACTGATACGCGTTATATAAAATTAGTAGAGTAACAAATTTTGAATCTGTTGACTATTAAAGCATCGCAATTGTAAGCAGACAAGATAATTTAAAATTTCATTGCGATTTCTATCTATTAATGTTTCTGATATATTAAACTTGTTAGCTTTGAATTCAGTTTTATCTATCAAAACTTCAGATTAGGAACATTGAGATGTTCTTTGGGTAGGTAAGTTAATCATATTGGTAAGTATGCTGGAAAATTATAGTCGCTCAATATTGAAGTTATATAATAATATAACTTAACTATATATAAGAGAGATACCGCTAAAATTAAAACGGAGTAACAACAATAAATAAAACACATACAATTTGCTATGTACTAGGAATGGGAAGTAAATTGGAAAGAGGTGAATTCCCGTTTAAAAGTAAAATTTTTACATTTATTAGCCTTGTTCAATCAATTTGAAAATGAACCTAATTTATTCTAAGTGATTTCTTCATGTTTCAAAGATTTTCAATAAGGACTCTTTGTGCGAAATTTTAATTTAAAGGAAAGGATTCAGAAAGCCTTGGAGAATTATATTCGTAACTTAGGTTGAACAGTTTTAGAACTTGACGGATTTGTATATAATTATGATTCTAATATTATAAGTAATGCTTAAAATCCGAATAGGTACTAACATTTCAAAAGCTGTAACTGAATAGACGATGAAATTATTTCCTTCCCTGACATCAAACTTTTGATCCAATTCACAAATACTTAAGGACAATTTTGGAAATAATTTAACAAAAAGATTTGATTTTACAATTGTGTCTAATAAATTAGTTATCACAAAATTACTTTATGAAAATAAAATTTAATTTTAATCAGATCATCATTAAAATTTGGCATTTGCAGACTTATTAGTTAACTCGCCTGTGAACCAGTAAGGTGATAACGGTAATATATAAATTACGCAGAAACAAAATGGTGCGATAACAGTAGGTAATATAACAATGGACGAAATCAATTTCGCTGCTAATAAAAGAGTAACTGACGTTACTTAATTATCGCGACCCTTTTCTGTCCGAAGCAATTAATTGTCGGAAAGATGAGGAAAGTAAATAGAATAATGATATTATCTAGTAACTTTGTTATTCTTGAACGCCCACATCTTCTGTTTATAGGCGGACAATGTGTAAATAACGTGACTACTGATTAAGTTCATTTCAAACTTGTGGTAGGAAAATCATTATCAATTATTAATCATTAATCATATGACGACTCGTGTGGTGTAGTGGTTACCGCGCTAGTCCACTATTCGAAGGGTACCGGGTTCGATCTCCGGTGGGGCAGAAATTTAAATGATTATAAATAAAATTATATTTCTATTCCCGGTCTGGATGTTTGTGTATTTGTCTTTGTGTGTGTAAAACAACTAAAAAAATGATTAATAACGTTTGGAAAAAGATAAACTGCATTTCATTCAACGCCATTTGCGTTCAAATTGAATTGGAGAAGTTTCTTGGAAAACGTATATGAAAGTATATGAGAAATACAAAGTGAATAAGAGACATACTGAGAATTTTCACAAGAAAACAATAAGGCAGACGTCTATCGGTTATTGAATTGTACAGAAAATAACACCTGTTCTTATTATTGGATCTGCTCTTCACACAACTTGCTTTATGATCGCGGATAATCGAATAACGAACACATATGGTAGTTCACACTGAAAAAAAGACAAGAAAAGAGACAAGTAGATAAAAATACCTGTATTTTAAAACATCAATTAATCCTCAAACATTGATGTTTGAGGATAAAATTTATCTTGATATCGATATAGCAGAAATACCTAACCTAATAAGTAAACTGTTCCACAATGGCTTACAATCTGTACCCACGTCGCTAACAACTTTGTTGACTACAAATTCCATAACTCGATATCGATACTGAAACTCGAACAAACCCTAATCGATGGAGCGACAACACAGTAAGTGCACTTATGGAATTTGTTCTACGCACTCGCGTTGTACCTGTTTCAAACTTTATTAATAGGATTCGAATTATAAACAACGTTGTTCCCACAGATTCATATTAGGCCAGTCGTTTGGTTCGATAATCTATCCTACTAATATTATAAACGTGAAAGTTTGTAAGTATGGATGGATGTTTGTTACTCTTTCACGTAAAAACTACTAAATGGATTTTAATGAAACTTTAC